>CM064912.1:29757297-29983152 GCA_032727855.1 Quercus ilex subsp. ballota | reverse complement strand
GATTTGTATAATGTACTATATGTTTATTTATGTTTTTTTTTTTTTTGAATTTTGGACATTGGGTGATTTGTGGTTTATTTGGTCAGAATTCGAAAAGGGCTTAGTGGGTTTGTTTTAATTTGTCAGATTCTTGAAGTTTTGGGGGGTGGTTGTTTGGTTGGTGAGAAAATGTGGGGAAATAAATGAATTTTTTAAAAAAGTTTTGAAGGTTGGATTGCTTTTTTGAAATATTTGTGACCAAAGAAGTGCAAAATTTATGAAACCATTTGTTCATGGTTCGATTTTCTTTGGAACATTTCGGAAGCAAAATTTGAAATGAAAGAGAACAAGACGTAAGGATTTACTTTTCTTTTATAGTCCTCATTTTCTGAGCCCCAGAAAATGGTAAATCTTGAATTATTGGAACCTAGATTTGCAAGAAGAAAGTTGTTTTCTTTGCATTTCCTTGGCTTTTTTTTTTCTTCTTCTTTTGTGGTTATAGAAAAAGAAGCTGAATTAAGAATTTTTATTTTTTATTTTTTAAAGTATATTGTTTCGGGTATTGTTTCTTGGATCCAAGGTTATTTCAAAATTTGAGAGTTTTTTCTGTGGCTTTTTAAAATTTTTTGAAAATTCAGGGTTCAAATTTATTTTAATTTTGTTAAACCTTTTAAATCAGGCATTATAATTTATTGCCAACATTGACCTGCTCGTGTCTAAGATTTTCTTGCATTTCTCTTAGAACGGTTTCTCTGTGATTTGCGATTCTGCAAGAATTTTTTTTAAAGATTTTGGTTAAGATTATATGTTTGCATTCTATGTTATCTTTATTGTGTGTGAAAGGCTGTTTGATGCTCTTATTTTTTTATTTACTATGTTGTTAAGATTGTGTCTAAGACATGCTTGATGGAAACCATCTTGATTTTGTTGGTTTGCTAGTTGATTACTTCGTTTCAATAGATAAAAAAAGTTTGGATTATGAAGAAAGAAATTTGGGGGTGTAGTTAAATGTCTTGAAGGCATAATGTAGTAATGAAGGTAATAGTGATACATGGCCTTAGAGATGGTTTTAATAGAAATGGATTTATGTGGTTGACTCCAATTATCTAGGATTATGACTACAAGGGAACATGAATTGGGGATTTGCAAAATCTTTTTTTTTTTTTTTAATGTTCATAGTGAGTTAGGACTAAAATGGTTTTTCTTTGAAGTTGTATTCACAACACACCTAATATTTTCTTCGCTGAATGTTGTTATTTCTAATGGAACATATTTTGCATGCTAACCTTGGTGTTGCCAAGATTAATAAAAATTCTTGTTTCTCTAGCTGTATTTCTACAGGCTTATTGCCAGAACAGCTTGTTCTTAAATTAACTTTGCATTTGTTTGTTCATTTTGTTGCAGGTGTAGTTTAAATTTAATGCTTTGGGTTTGAGCTTTTCTTTTCTCTGAGGTTTCTAAACATGAGAAAAGAAAATCTGGTTACTGTTAAGGGTGGAGAGATTACTGCTCCATTAACACGTGCTAGAGCTGCCGCCTTTCGTGTATCTGGACAATTGCCCCCTTTAAAAGCTCCTACACAACAAAATCTGAAGCGGACTCTGCAAGGAAACCCAAAAAAAACTGCCTTGGATGAGAACAACAATGCTCCCAGTAATGCATGTCATAAGCGTAAGAAGAGGGCTGTACTTCAGGATGTCACCAATTCTTGCTGCAATGGCTCGTATAGGAGCTGCTTGAATGCAGCAAAAATTCAGGTTAATATTTCCATCTAATTTATTCATGATCTTGGTTGTCAATTTTCGAAAGAAATAATGACAAGCTTATACATTATTATTATTATTATTATTTGCAAGTTGAGCCAGAAAATAATGATGCCTGTTTTGAATTTTTTTGGTAATTGATCATGTAATAAGTAAAATTATTTTGATAGGTAAAATAACCATTAATGAAAACAAAGAATTGCCCCTATGAAGGATTGAAAATCATGTAATCAGTACAATTTAAATTAAATGACAATCATTTTAACATTCTATTTACTGGAAAATGTATAACAAGTTGAGAGATTTAGCAGGCAGATTAGTATTGTTGCCAAAAGCTTTGATTACTCAAGAATCTGAGTTTCGCTTCCTTTTGTGTTGGTGAATGTCAGGCTAAGAACAGCAAGTCAATTAAAAAGGGTCAAGTGAAGCTCTGCAAAGTGGCACCATCAAATGCTGTAGAAGCCCCAAAGTTTCAAACTGGTTCAAAAGAAAATGTTCTTCAAGAAGCAGGAAAAAAAAATCCTAGATCAGAAGAAGTTACATGTTCAGTTGACTTGGAAGAAAAGGTACCTCTTTGGTTAACTACCATAGGGAAGCATGGGATTGATGACCATTGTCTTGAAAATCAGAGTTCTTCACAGGCTCAAAGTTCTCCAAAGAAAGGTTTGTTGTCAACTTCAATTTCACACCTCCGTGCATGGTAACCATAACATACATACTATTACTACTTAGAAATGAAGTTCAAGAAAGAATCCATTTCCGGGAGACTCATGTGTGTTGATGTCTTTTTGTTTTGAAGTGTCAAAAAAGCCTGGTAATGAAGTATACACCAAAATCATGATACTGAATAAGAACTGAATGTGGGACTGTAATCCAGTGGTAGTTAATAAATGGAGAGCTCAAAGGGCTAAATTGGCTCTTTAGGTTTGACCTGAGCTGGTTTCAAGATTATAAAATTTGTTTGTGTACTCCCCATATGCAATGTGGTATTGGCCAATTGTAGCTGCCAAGTACAGAAAACACTTCAAAAATACAGACCAAATATATAGTAAGAACAATTCAAATCCAAACTCTAAGAGCTTAAACAAGTATATAAGTACACCATATATATAATAAGAACTGTTCAACAAAGATATATGATTATAGGCTTATGGCTTGTTGTCTGAGGTTCCAATGTCCCAAAGCGAGCATGAACTCTTTGGGGAGAACTTTGCAATTAGCTGAAAATTACATGAAATCAGTTTAATCTCCCACAAGGAGTAGAGTGAACCTTTTTACTTTAAGTATTTTGCTTTGCGATGTCTTACTATCATGGAATCTTTGTCATTCACAGGATGGCCAACCCACTTAATTGGAAAACTTTGTTGAGTGCAATAATTTTGAGTTCTGCTAGCACCATACGTTGCGTTCTAAGCTTCTTTTGCCCTAACATGAATGTTTCAAATTATCAGCGAGCCATTTAATGTTTAAGTGGGTTTGGTTCTTCAAAATTATTGATTATATGTTAATTAACATGGTTAATATGGTTTCATATCAAGGGTAAGGGTAACTCATGAATCATGGCTGATTGTTTGCTAAAAGAGATATTTCTGTTTTTTCTGTCATATATAGATGCGTGCAGCAAACAGTGACATTTTTTTGTTTAAATGGTTTCACCAGTCGAACGTGGCCTTTCTGGAGACATGCTTATATCGAACATGCCAGACATTACAGACATTGATGCAGATCATAAGGACCCTCAATTATGCAGTGTCTATGCCCCTGAAATATATAGCAATTTACGTGTCGCTGAGGTTTGTCCTGTAGATAGATACCTTTCTTTTATTTGTAAAATACTCAGTTTTCCCTTTTATTGCCCCCACTAATTATATTTCAAACTTTTGGACCAAGATTTTCTTTATTTTGGTTGTTCAGCAATTGTCTGCTAAGAAGGGAGAGGATAAAGAAAATATACTACGAAATATATGACATGGTTAAACTAGGATAAAAAGCAGTAACAGCCTTAAATCAAAACTAATTAATGCAACTCAGAATGCTGAAAATATATGTGTTTCCACTTATTATTATGGTTGCTCAGGTCATTAAAAGTATACATGATGCCTACTAATGGGTTAATCTTTTGTTTCTACAGCTTGTCCGGAGACCATGTCCTAATTTCATGGAAACAGTACAGAGAGATATAACTCAAAGCATGCGGGGGATTCTGGTTGATTGGCTTGTTGAGGTTAGTATCATGTAACTGCCTGACATCATCATAAGTTGTCTAAATTACACATGCTTTTGGTAAGTGCACATCTGTAGGTGTGTTTTATGAAGCTATTGATGATGATTTCTGTGTCTCACACTCAAGTGATGCCCGTCATTGAAGGGATACCTGCCTTTCTGTATTATCTACTTGGGCAATCTTGGCAGCCTTAAAACTTTTCTTTATGTTTATTTTAATTTTTAACTTTGAATTTATCCTTGTTGACCAGATGCTCGTTAATCCTGTTCAAAAGCTTACAGAAACCATATGCATGTATATTAGGATTGTCCTTTACCGTTTATATATATTTCTAATTAATTGTCACTTAAGTTGTACTGCAATTTGACCGACACGAATGTGCTGATGCAATGAATACTCAAGGGTCATAACATGGTGGAGAAATGAAAGAATGTCCCATCAAAATGTCCTATTACTGATCTATTAAGTGATGATTTTTTTTTAAAAAAATTGAGAAGCATTAATTGAGATGCATAGTTGCATATGTGATGATTCCTATAGATCTTTTTAATTTTTATAAATATTGCCTTAGTATGCCTAACCGTGTGTTTTTATTTAAAAAGCTTCAATGCTGATAACATTTTGATGGCTATTTAGAGCACCCTTGGACTTGTTTGATTAGAACCAAATGATTTTATACTGTTTCAACTTTCACGTTAAAATTAAATTTCTCATATTGTTAAATAATTACCTCAGCCAACTATCTTGACCTAATTTTTAGTTATGCTTTTTCTGGGCAACATATCCAAATTACTTTTTCCAAAGCTCCTTCCTCCACTTTGGATATTATATTAAAAGTGACCTTTCATAATTGAGGTTGAAAGTGTATCATCTATGATTCTGGCTTGACATTAATACTTAATGCAACATGTTATGATGTTTATAATATTGTTCATCAACAAAGTATGATGTTTATTTGATCAGTTTGAAATTGTTGCATTTAGCTTCAATATAGAGTAAAATGGAAAAATTTGGTATGCTGAACTCCATATTGTTGTGTTGTGTCAAACATTGTCAAGGTGTATCTATTTCTAATAAAAATTACTGTCGTTTTGTTGCTCCAGCCACTGCTACACAAGTTATGTTGCCATTGTTGGTAATTTATTTTGTAATGTAAATTAACATTAACTGGGCACTATTTGATTGATAAGAATTTCATACAATTCTGCAACAAATTTTCTCAGGTGTCTCCTTCAGTTTGTGTAATTAAATGAATATTAGGCTTCTTGATGGCTATTCAGTGGTGTAATGCTCTGTTATGCATTCTTTTTTCAATATGGTGTGAATGTAAAAAGTAAAAAGTAAGAATAAAACGAAATTACTCTTTCTTATCAATTTAATTTTGTTTCAGGTATCTGAGGAATATAGGTTGGTGCCGGACACGCTTTATCTCACAGTTTATCTCATTGATTGGTTTCTTGCTCAAAATTACATGGAAAGACAAAAACTTCAACTTCTTGGCATCACTTGCATGCTAATTGCCTCGTAAGCTTCCTATCTGTAAAAGAGTTAACTGCATGATACTCATGGTCAGGTTTTTCATGACTACAATCTTAAACTGTACTAATTTTTTAACTTCTCTTTTCCTAATATTTTTTATTCAAATGAAATAAAATGATATATTTTTTTTTTGTCAATTATGTCTAACATGTAGTGATATATATAAAGGTCGAATATTTTGTTAAACTTTGTGGTTCTTTAAATTATATAGGATGATTTACAAAATATCCAATGAGGAAAAGTTAAGTTTATAAGCTGAAAGACAATTATAATAACTTTTTAAACAATTTCTTGTTCAGTATCTTTTGCTTTACGGATGACCCACATTCGAAAAAAATTATATTGTCAAATGTCATTCCTTTTAAGTGATTGTAAACTTGCAAGTTCCATTTAATCAAATTAACTCTTTTTCCCCCCTGCACTTAGTATGTACTGAATGAAGTTCATCTCATTGTGGTTTACTTTAAAGGAAGTATGAAGAAATATGTGCACCGCGTGTGGAAGAGTTTTGCCTCATCACAGACAACACTTACACAAGAGAGGAGGTATGTCATGGTTCTTTCTCCCAGCCCATAGAATGTTTTACTCATAAACTTAAAGAATAAGGAAGTAAACAAATTTTTTCAATCCTGGTTGACCAATTACAATATAATTTATGTATTATCTGGAGTTATCTATATCTTCCATCTATTCAGCTTTACCTAAAATCAGTTTATTGCCTCGGTATCAGTATGAGCTTAAGAGGTCCTAAACAAATTGATGCTAGTGTGCACTTGGTCTCTTTGCTCTCATGCGGATTATCTTCGCCATATAAAAACATTTGAGATCTCCAAAACATTTTTTTTTAAAGAAAATTCCCCATATGATGCTGATAAGCTGCAATGGCTTGATAGGATTGGAAAATTTGGAGAAAAGAAGAAAAAATGGAGGGGAGAAAAAGGAAAAAGAGATTATGGATTCCATTTCGACTTGAAGTTGAAAAAATTCTCATCAATGAGTTTTAGCTCAAACAGTACCTCCTCTCCCATCAGAAATAATGGGATGGTAAGGTCGCGGGTTCAAAACCTGCTAGGTGCATGTGTAAACTTATTGATATAAAAAACATTATTAAAAAAAAAAAAACAAAAGAAAAACCTTGTAATCTTCTCAAAATTTTCACCCACCATACGTATTTGGTGCTTTTTTGGTTATAATATAATTCTTATGACACCTTGTTGGAGGTTAGATTTATTTTTTAAATGGTAACATGATTTAAATTGGCTATTAGAGTTATTTCTGTAATACTTAGCTATGTGGATATGCATGAGTTATGGCATGCTTGGGGTCACTAGTTAAATAGGCATATGAAAATTACATTTCACCGAAATATAGGAGGTATGAAAATGATCTGTCACAGCAGTGTGACTGTAGAACTCCTAAATCACACTTTTTAATCTGTTTAATTTATGAAGACGCCTAGTGCTTCACTTTTATGGCAAGGTTGTAGGCCCTGTACTTCATAAAGTTTTAAACAATTATACAATTTGACTGACAAAGAGATGTTCTTTTAAGTATTAGAATTCAGACTATAGGCACAACCTGCCAAAATCCTTTTTTTTTTGGGGGTTTGCTTTCCTGAATAAAGTGATGGCAGGTATTGGAACTGGAGATTCGAGTATTGAAGTATTTTGGCTTTCAACTGGTTGCACCTACTGCAAAAACTTTTCTCAGGTACTTCAGCTTATCTGTCATTTTCATTCATACTGCTTACAGTTTCAGTATGTATTTTCAAGTTCCTAATCTGATTTTACAATTTCGTTATTTCCAGGAGATTTCTTCGAGCAGCACAAGCTTCATACAAGGTAACATGGTTGGCCTAAGTCATTCCTGGCCTTGGTTTGGGAAATGCCAATCTCTTTTGGGTTTAAACCTTTTGGATTGTCAAATCTAATTTTTACATATGGAAAATGCAGACACCTAGTGTTGAACTGGAGTACTTGGCCAACTTTTTAGCTGAACTAACCTTAATTGACTATGGCTTCTTGAATTACCTTCCATCTGTCATAGCTGCATCAGCTGTATTTCTCGCCAGATGGACGTTAGATCAGTCAAATCACCCATGGGTTTGAATTTTCTCCTTTCTTTATTTGTTTATTTACTTTCCATGTACTGAATTATATACTAGAAATATGACTTCTGTGTATCTGGCAGAATCCAACTCTAGAACACTATACCTCTTACAAGGCATCAGATTTGAAAACCACAGTTCTTGCCTTACAAGATCTACAGTTGAACACCAATGGATGTCCTCTGAGTTCTATACGAATGAAGTATAGGCAACAGAAGGTAACAGATAGAACAATATACACAGAAAAATTCATGCTTGCTTTATTATAGAGCTCCCTTGGACTTGTATTTTTAACTTACCATTGACAATCATGTAGGATTGGTTTTACACAACCTTCAGTTCACTAATGAGATTGTTTTTGTAGCAGTTTAAGTCTGTGGCAGCTTTGTCTTCTCCAAAACTGCTAGAAACACTATTCTGAGGATAAAATGGCTGTTAGATCTTTATTGCAAGGGACTACTAACAGATACGTATACTTTCCAGAAGAAAGTGTAATCTGGATATGTCACTTACTCCACGAGGTTCTACTTGATATCTAATCTTAATCCTTCCTCATCTCTATTCATATTCATTTTGGCTAATTTTTTGAATCTTTGTTGATAGTCTCTGTGACCATGGGTTGGGTTCTCTCGAACCTGTTTTTGTAAGGTTGAATCTAAGAACTAGGGATGTCTGGTTTTTATGTCTGAAGTGTATTACAGTTAATATAGTCACTTTTCTTCAGCTTAAACCAGTACATCATCAGACTGTAACAGAGAATTAATTTGCTAAGTTGTAAAGTTTGCAAGACAAGAACTAGCTGAATGTAACTATCACAGCCAAAGCTTCAATTCAATCAACTATTTCTCTTTGTAATTGTGTTCACTTTACTTGTGGCCTTTTGTTCTCATTTGATTTTTTCGCATTACTCTAACTTGTTCGACTTGTAAATTCGGTTATGTTTTTTGCCTCTCCACAAATTTCTTTATTGTGTTAGTGTTTTTACTTTCAAAAATGCCTTTATGGGTGTGTTTGAATATAATCATGCTGCGTTCGTCTCATCATAGTAAGAAACATGCATTTTTTATTTGAAAAAAAGAAGTCTTGCATTATTTGTTATTGGCCAAAAAAAAAAAAAACCAACTCAAAATAATCCTACACAGTAATAATCTCCCCATAGTTTGAACAGTCATGGTTTTGTCATATTTGGATCGTGTAGGTGAAGAGAGAGAGAGAGAGAGAGAGAGAGAGAGAGAGAGAGAGAGAGAGAGTATACTAATACCATGATTAACAGAACAAGATAACATCTCATTCATCAATGAGGAAAGTTTTTCATGTTAATTTCATTCATCAAGATAGCATCCATGACTTGCGGTAAAAAAAAAAAAAAAAAAACCTATGAAGGTTAAGGTGCTTACTGAAAAGTGGACAAGGAACGACTATAACCAAGTCCTTAATTTAACCAAATTGCACCATCCATGATCAAAGTTGATTCCCTGCATGTTTTTGATAATTTCATATTTTGGAAATGGAGATCTAGATGTCATCTTCCATATATCAACTATGAATTGTTAAATTTGACAAACTACCACATGTTTTCATCAACATTCTACAACCATTATGACAATTTGCATTCAAGGCCAATTCAAATTCATTGAACTGTCGACCACTCTAACAAATTGCTATTGCTGACCTCAACTTTGTGTCCTTTGCAGTGTGACAATGGTTTTTTTATTTTGGAGAAACGATGTCATCTGTGTGTTGCAAAAAATTTTCCAAAATTGGCCGACTGCGCTCATAAAACATCGCTACATCCCAGAATCTCAAATATTGCCATTACTATATGCAATGAAGTAGGTTCTCTTTCTTCTACTTTGGATTACAAAGCAGTTTGATTGTGTTGCCCTTTGTAATTGGACATTATCAATCAATAGTTGTGAGTTAGGATGCAAAATGTCAAGATATCAATTTTGCTTGAGAGTTGTGAGTTAGATGCTAATGTATTGTTCTTAAAAAATCCAATCATTATTGGTTAAATAAGCAAGCTTAATTGAATTTCCACAGTGGATATTGATGAGTCAAAAAATAAACTAGAATCATCGTTCTCCATAATGACGACCCAAGCAAGCGTTACACATTTATTGTGCGTATTGATGATAAAGAGTAACAGACGGAGCAATGGTAACAAGTGAGTTGTGCACATCAGACCACCTATTGGTAATGCACTCGTTGAACATAAATACAGAGATTCATTGTCCATTAAAGCGAGGAACAGCTATAAAAGAAAAGAGGAATAGAATCCAAAAGTACACAAAAAAATTCAGCCAAAAGCTACTCTCAAGTCAATCTCTCTCTCAAAAGTAGGGGTAGCAAAATTGGACACGACCTGTGAACCCGACACGACATGACATGAAATTAACAAGTTATGGGTTGAGGCTTGTTGAGGTTCAAAATAATTTAGTCACAAAGAAGGCCCAAAGAGATGGAAAAAACATTGGGCCCATCTCACATAGTAAAAGAAAGAAATGATAAAAGATGGGAAGAAAAGAAAAAAAAGAAGAAAAGGGGAAGAAGCCCAGAGGATCTGATCTGGAGGTCCACAAAAAGAAGGGCCCAAGAAACCGGTAAAGCCAGCAAGCCGAAGAAGAAAGGCCCAGGAAGCAGAATTGGGTCAGGACGTCCAGAAGCTCCCCAGAGGTAGAGGATCCCTGGACGCGCGAAGTAAAAATGAAACAGATTCAAAGTAAGAAAGGAGACAAAAGGCACGTGGGCCTTATGACCCAGACGCACAGTGGAAGTACAAGGCAAAACGCAGGAACTTGGTTCCAACCATTTTGAGAAAAAAGACAAGGAAAGTACAACTGGAAAAGCTGAAGCAAAAGCCAAAAGCCTCAGGACAGCCAACAAGGAAATCTGGAAATAGGAAGCTAGCTGGAGACTTTCATCTGGTCGCAACAAAAAGAGAGAAACTATGAAGAAAAAGGAAAAGACATGATCCTGAAACAATCAGGCATGGGACAAACTTTAAGGGGCAAAAGGGAGAAATCATCAGTACCCCGGGGGCCCGAAACTGTGCTATAAAAGGAGGGATTTAGAGAAAGAAAGGGATTCATTCTTATTTTTTGCGTTTAGCATTCACAAGTGTTCTTCGTTTCCTGAGGTCCCACAAAAATTGTAAAAAAGAAGAGACTTTGTAAACTGAAGAGAAAACAGGGGAATTTGTTCTCGGTATCCCAGCAATTGCTACTATAGTACACGCTTGGATTCAACAAGCTCAAACTTTGCAAGTCTTTGAAGCTTGAATAGCTATCAAAGTCTGTGACTTTTGAGCCCAGTTGAACCTTGCATCATGTCCTAGTAAGCAATTGTAATCACAATTAAAGGAAACTAATGAAATACACTCCACTAATTCAAGGATCCCCAACGTGTTCTTTATATTATATTTCATTTATTGTACATTTTCTTTACTGTTAATTTGTCATTCAATATGAATATGCTTTTTTAGCTGTTTTCCTATTGTAGGAAGTTTGTTTTGTGCACCAATCGATTCTTAAAACAGCCCCATTAGCTGCGGAGAATCGATCCCAGTCCACCAAAAATACCTCACACGGCCCAGGATCCTTGGGCCATAGTGCTGAAGAAAAAGCACTCTCACATTTTGGCGACTTCACTGGGGACTGGGTAAAGGAAAGGGAAGAAGCAATCCCTTCGCAGAACATGCCTCCAAGACAAAGGAACAGTAAAGGTGCTAATATGCCACCCACGGCCTCTGAACCCGTGGGAGAAAATGAAGTGGCCTCCAGACAAAGAGGCGAGGTGCCCCTAGCAGAGCACGAAGCAGTGTCAGAACAGAGAAACGCAAGGCAGGAGCTAGACCCTGTAGCTCAGATGACTGCAATATTGAAAGATTTACAACAAGAAGTTCGCCTTCTTAAAGAAGGCAAGACATAGGAAGTCAGAGACAATGCCCCCCATGTGGGCAACCAAAATGGAACCCAGCCAGAGGGAGGGTCAGCAGTGGGAGGAGGAATTAACCCCCAATACCTAACACTGGCAGATGTCAGTGCCCTCCTAGAGCAAGAAAGGGAAAAACTTTCTGGGACCCCCAAGCAATTTTCTCGGGATCCCCCATTCCCACCAGAACTCCTTGGCAAACCATACCCCAAGGGATATGAGCCACCAAAGTTCCATCCTTTTGATGGAAGGAATGGAAGTGCAGTAGAACATGTGAGTAGGTTTGTCCACACTATGGGTCCCTACGCAGGAGACCGGGAGCTGTGCCTAAGAGAGTTTGCTAAGTCCCTAGTGGACAGAGCATACACTTGGTACACCACACTAAGACCTGGGTCCATTAAAACCTGGGATGAAATGATGGAAAGATTTTGTGCAAAATATTATCCTGGTGAGGACAAGGTCACTTTCCAAAGCCTTCAGATGGTAAGGCAAAGGCCTGGAGAGGACCCTGTCCAGTTCATCAAAAGATTTGAAGACGTGTCCCTAGACTGTTATGGGGACCATGAAGAAAAAGAGCTCGTGGAGACTTGTGTCTCTAACATGCATTTCGATTACAGACTCAACCTCGAAAATTTATGTATTACACAGTTTGCTGACCTGCTACAAAGAACAAGAAGGACAACACAAACTATGAGGGCAAAGAGGGTGCCAGCATCCCAAGCCATGACAGCATCGGTAGGAGAAAAAAGGAAGAGGCCTGATGGAAAAACATTCGAGGAACCACCGGTGATCCCATGTACTGAAGAAGAATTAAACCACGTCCTGGACAAATGGATTGGGGATGGAGTGGTTAGGCCATTCACTGTGTCCAGGCCACCAACCGAGGAAGAAAGGAAAAATCCTTTGTTTTGCAGGATTCATAACTATGTTAAGCATTCCACCAAGGATTGCTGGACCCTCCGCAGGCTTTTTCACAGGAAGCTGAAAGAAGGAACTCTGGAACTCACCCAGAAGGAACCAGAAGTACAAAAGAACCCCCTGCCCAACCACAAAGGAAAAGGGGTGGTAGCCGTGGTAATCCATGGGAACCCGGCAGAAGCAGAAGAGCCAAAAGGATCCTTTCACCCAAACACAGTCAGGACCCTCCAGAAGAATCCCAAATTCAGATCACTATTCAACCAGCTGGGATTTGGACCAGAAGCAAGGAGGGTGGCCACGGAATCTCTCATGACCATAGCAGCAGATTCAGGAATGGAATGTTTCACAGCAGAGTCACATGCCAGTCGAGCTTTCCTAGAGACAACCAATGCCATAACTTTCACTGATGAAGACATGGAGGTTGAGCATCCAGACCATCGCAGACCTCTCTACCTAATGGCAACCATAAATGGTGTCCAAATCAGGAGAGCACTAGTAGACACAGGGGCATCACTCAACCTCATAGCCCTGAGTACCTTGGAAGCCGTGGGCTTAGCTGGAAGGAGGATCCTGGGGGCTCCCATGGAGATAACCGGATTTGGAGGATCAGCAGAATCAACCGAAGGATATATACAGCTAGCTCTAAGGGTGGGGCCAATAGTAGCCTTAACCAGATTTCATGTAATCAACTCAGAGGTGTCCTACCATGTACTGCTGGGACGGCCATGGCTCCATAAGCACCGCCTTATACCATCCACGTACCATCAGTGTGTTAAAGGGAGATTGAATGGGAGGCCTGTAAGGATCCCTGCCAACCATAACCCTTTCAGCCAAGGAGAAGTAAACTTCGTAGAAACAATGTTTTATGATGAGCTAGAACCTGATGATGAGAGTCCCATGCTAGGGACCCCAGGAACACCTGTCTTAGAAGAGGAAGAAGGAGGAGGTACCCATGACTTAAGGGACCTCTTGAAAAGAAAAAGGCAAAAGAAGGAGCCCAGCACCTCAGGATCCCGAGAATGTGTAGTAGTACGGGAACCCGGGGGAAGATTAATATATCGCTTGTGAAGGTGCGCGGGGCCTGAGTGCATCGTGCAGGAAGGTCCCGGACCACCAGAATGTATGATCGCCCAAGAGGAAGTCCCAGAGGAACCAGTTAAAAAGACACAAATTCAGCCTGAGGAAGAATTGCAGGAAGTAAACTTGGGGGCTGAGCTGGGATCCCAGAAGCCTGTTTTCATCAGTAGCCAATTGGCAGCACAAGAAAGGGGGCCGCTGGTGGCTTTACTTAAAGAATACACAGATGTGTTTGCATGGACCTATGATGAGATGCCTGGTCTGGATCCTGGGCTAGTAGTCCATGCCCTCAATGTGGACCCAGGAGTTAGACCAGTAATCCAACCAGCCAGGGTCTTTCACACTGATGTAGAAGCCCAGATAACTCAAGAGGTCAAGAAGCTGCTAGCGGCTGGTTTTATTAAGCCCATTCAGCACCCCAGATGGCTTTCTAACATAGTACCTGTGAAGAAAAAGAATGGCCAGATCCGTTGCTGTGTAGACTTCCGCAACCTGAATAAAGCATGTCCTAAAGATGAGTTCCCTCTCCCTAATATTGACCTCCTTGTGGATTCAGCTGCGGGAAGTTCTATGTTCTCATTCATGGACGGATATAGTGGGTACAACCAGATTCGTATGGCTGCCAAGGATGCCGAGAAGACAGCATTCAGAACACGAATCGGAAATTTTTATTACACTGTGATGCCTTTTGGCCTCAAAAATGCAGGAGCCACATACCAGCGAACCATGACAGCCATCTTCCATGATATGATGCATGAGGAAATGGAAGACTATGTGGATGATGTTGTGGTCAAGTCAAAAACTAGGACAGGACACCTTCAGGTACTTGAACGAGTTTTCAAATGATGCAGGGAATACAAGCTACGCATGAACCCTATGAAATGTGCTTTCGGAGTATCTGCAGGAAAGTTCCTCGGGTTCCTGGTACATCACAAAGGAATAAGTGTGGATCCAGCCAAAGCCGCAGCCATTGCCACAATGAAAAAACCAACAACAGTGAAGGAACTCAAAAGCTTCCTGGGAAGGGTCTCCTACATCAGGAGATTCGTGCCAGGATTGGCCTCGGCCACAGGAGGTTTATCTAAGTTATTGAAGAAAGGAACTGAGTTCACCTGGGGAGCAGAACAACAGGAAGCCTTCCAAAGGGTCCAGCAGACCATGAATCATCTGCCCACTCTCCAGGCACCAGTACGTGGGCGACCCCTGCTATTATACTTGGCATCAAATGCCCAAGCAATAGGAGCCCTGCTGGCCCAAGAGGATGATAATGGGAACGAGCAACCTGTTTACTATGTGAGCAGAACACTCAAGGATGCCGAGACCAGGTATCTCAGGATAGAAAAAGCTTGCCTAGTAGTTATCTACGCATCACAGAGGCTGAAGAGATATTTCTCAGCACACCAAATCCTTTTGGTGACTAAGTCACACCCCATAAAAGCACTCCTGCATCAGCCCCTCCTAACAGGAAGAATCGCACAGTGGCTGGTCCTGCTTTCTCAATATGACATAGGCCTGAGGACCCCCAAGGCTGTCAAGAGTCAAGCCATAGCTGACCTCCTGGCACAGTTCCCAGGAGAGGAGGAAAGCTCGCTAAG
Source organism: Quercus ilex subsp. ballota (assembly GCA_032727855.1). Classification (NCBI taxonomy): domain Eukaryota; kingdom Viridiplantae; phylum Streptophyta; class Magnoliopsida; order Fagales; family Fagaceae; genus Quercus; species Quercus ilex. Next base: position 29,968,017 of record CM064912.1, on the reverse strand, counting down.
TGAAGAGATCCTAGGTGAGGTGGCAGTAGCAGAAATCCCAGGAAAGAAATGGACAATGACATTCGATGGGTCAGCTACAGCAACCTCAAATGGGGTGGGAATTGTACTGAGCTGTGAAAATGGGGACACCATACCTCTATCTTTCAAGCTTGGATTTCCCTGCTCCAATAATGCAGCTGAGTACGAGGCGTACTTAACTGGGCTAACTATAGCACTCAGCATTGGGGTGAAACACATGAGAGTACTGGGGGATTCCAATCTTGTAGTCTCGCAGGTGAAAGGTGACTTTGCACTTAGAGAACAAAGTTTGGCAGCTTACAGGACATGGGCACAGAGGCTGGAGCAGGAATTCCTGACCTTTAGCGTAGAATACACGCAGAGAAGTGAAAACAGGTTTGCAGATGCGCTTGCCATCCTGGGATCCCAAGTGCCATTCAAAGGAAGAGACACCCTGGTCAGAATAGGAAGGCAGGAGCATTCCATCATAAAAATCCTCCAACAGATATCCCCCGGGGAGTCCAAGCAGTGGGACTGGAGGAGTGAGGTAAAAGAAAAAATGAAAGAAACAGGATCCGGAGGGAGTGTCGAGGAGCTGAGGGACTACGCTCTGATAGAAGGAGAACTATACAGAAGACTGCCTGGAGGAATCCTTTCCAGGTGTATCAATGAGAAAGAGGGGAAGCTAAGATTGGAAGAGCTACATGCCCAAGTTTGTGGGACCTTAGAAAAAATCAGTCTATATAGGAGGATGCAGCGCATGGGGTACTACTGGCCAAATATGAACAAAGAAGCATCAACTATACAGGAAAAATGTCAAGAGTGCCAATCCTCGGTGGACAAGGAAGAAAGCTACGCTGTATTTGTTACAGAAGATTGGAGGACTCCCTTTATGGAATACTTGGCTCAAGGGATCCTACCAACTGACAGGACACTGGCCCACCAGCTCAAAAAGCTCACGGTCAGATATTTCCTACAAAACGGGGTCCTATTCAAAAGGGGATACAGCGGAGATCCCCTAAGATGCCTGGGGCCAAAGGAAGCCAGGGAAGCAGTCAGGGAGGTCCATTCTGGTGATTGTGGAAGCCACCCAGGAAAGAGGAGGCTCTATAAACAGTTACTGCTGTTGGGGTACTACTGGCCAACAATGAAAAAGGACTCCGAGGAGATAGTCAAAACCTGCCACGCATGTCAAGTCCTCGGAGATGCCATCCATACCCACCCAAACACATTACAAGATATGACAACCCCATGGCCTTTCCACACTTGGGGGCTTGATCTCATAGGGCCTATAAATCCTCCATCCGGTGGTTACATATGGATCTTAGCAGCCACTGAATACTTTACAAAGTGGGTGGAGGCCATCCCCTTGAAAAAGGCCACTGGAGCAGCTGTGGCAAATTTCATTCGAGGCCATATCATCACAAGGTTTGGGATCCCCAAGAGATTGATCAGTGACAACGGAACCCCATTCATAAATAAAGACATGAAGGGGTTAACTGAGGCTTACTACATCAAGCATGGAAGGTCTACACCCTACTACCCTCAAGGAAATGGCCAGGCAGAGGCCACTAATAGGGTGATATTGAAGATCCTTAAGAAAATGAAGCAAGAGTATGGGGGAAAATGGAGTGGCCATCTGGCAGATGTACTTTGGGCATGCAGGAGCTCTGTGAAAACAGCCACGGGATTCTCACCATTTTCCTTGGTCTATGGGACAGAAGCCATCAGCCCAGTAGAATTAATCGTTCCCACACCAAGAGTAGTGCTCGAAGAAAGTCGGGAGGACACCGAGGACACAAACAGTGAGAAGAGACTAGCAGACCTGGAAGGAGTAGAGGAAGAAAGAGAGCTAGCCAAGAGAAGAAGCCAGAGGTACCAACAAAGGATGACAAGAGCGTATGCGCAAACAGTACGCCCGAGGACTTTCACTAAAGGGCAGTTGGTACTAAGAACAGCAGAACATGTAAGAAGAAACCTACCGGGACCCTCCAAATTTGCCCAGAAGTGGGAAGGCCCCTACATCATCAGGGAGGCCCATGATAGTGGGTACTACTACCTTACAAAGGAAGATGGGACAATCCTGACAGAGCCCATAAATGGGAAGTGGCTGAAACAATATTACGCATAAGAAGAGAAAGGTCTCAGTACACTGGAACCTCTTTTGCCAAAGCTCTCCAACATGCTAAGTGTTTCTATCTTTTTTATATTATTGCTTAAGTAATTTTGCTCAAGACTCGAGGTAAAAGGACATTACATGATCCTTATTATCTTTGTTAAATCTTCTGTATTCCTTGAATGACATTTATGTTTTAAGGTCAATGCAATTTTCTTCCTTTTCTCAGTTATTAAATCCTAAATATCACAAAGTCCTAACATGGACGAAACCAGGGGAGGATGCCTGAAGAAATCTTCTTGCATAACCCAGGACCACCCCACGGATAATCACAAACAGTTAAGTTTGAATACATGGTCTAGGATCCCAGGCATACACTGAGGATACCTAGCCCAGTACTTAATAAAAAAAAGAGAACCTGCCAAGATTCATGAGCTGGGACAAATAAAATATATAGCCCAAAGTACCCAGCTCAGTACTTGCGCAACCAGGAAGAAGAGGGAGGATACCGGGGGAAATCTTTTCGATGCATAACCCAGGATCACCCCACAGATAGCTAAAAGGCAGCTAAGTCCCAAATACATGGTCTAGGATCCCAGGCGTATACTAAGGATACCTAGCCCAGTATTTGATAAAAAGAAAGAGGGAAAACCTGTCAAAATTCATGAGCTAAAAAAATATATATTACCCAATGTACCCAGTTCAGTACTTGCACAAAGAAAAAGAGGAGGGAGACAAAAAAAAAAAGATCCACATGCCATTAAAAAAGGATCAGGAGCAACATTCAGAAGCCATCATGAAAACACAAATACATGGAAGCAGTCTCAAAGCAGATCTAAAAAAAAAAAGAAAACCAGGAGCATTGTCCAATCAAAGAAATGAAAAAACTTATACAACCCCAAATTGTCCATACGCAAAAAAAAAGAGAGGGAAAGCTAAGAAAGGAGTCCAGCCAACAAGGAGCCATCCGAGGGGAGAGCAAGGACAGCCGAAGAGGAAAGAACCTTCTGCCTTTTGACCTTCAGATCCTGCAAAGTCTTGTGAGCATGGGCCAAAGCCTCCTCAGCAGCAGCGATCTCAGCATCAATACCTTTAGAAGCTTGCCTCTGAAAAAGCACTTGGGCTAATGATCGCAGATACTCCAGCAAAAAGGACAGATTAAACTTGGCTTCCAAGAGATCCTGGACAACTCCTCTCCATTCCAAGAGCTTTTCCTCAGATAGAGAGTCTAGCGAAGAATCTCTCAATGAAATCAGCACAGCACACAGCAGCTCCATCAGGATGTTCCCCAGAAATACTCCTCCTCTAAAACCAAGGGTAAAGTCCCCATGACTTTTAAACAGCCCTTCTAGCAGCGGTAGGCCTTCCACAGGCACAGAGAACCGCAGGAAGCTGCCATAGGAGGACCCGAAATGGCAGAAGTGACTGGCAGGGAGGCTGTTGAACTCCAGAAGATCAAAGCGAGCCAAAAAGGTAGGGAGCCTTGAAGCAGGATCTGAATCAATCACCTCTGGAGCCTTCCCCACTGTTGCATCATCGCCTGGAGTCCCAAAGGAACCTTCAACCCCCTGAACAGCATGGGGACCAGCAACCTGAGCAGATCCTACACCCCCTTCAGGGACCACAAGTTTAGGATCTTTGATATCGACTCCTGCAAAAAGGGGAGGAAAAAGAAAAGGGGGGTGGCAGACTTAGCTTTTTTCTTTTAAAGTAAAAAAAAAACAGAAGAAGACAGAAGAGAAACCAGTATCAGCCTCTTGAGGCGGAGTTCCCTCCTCTTGCTCCTCTGACCGCTTGAAGGACTCTGGGAAAGAACACATGGCAAGTTGAAGAAAAGGTGAGGAAGCCTCAGCAAAACGGCTAAAAGAAGGCAGGCATACAGGGGGCTTCGCCATATAAAAAAAAAAAAAAGAGAGAAAAGGGCAGAAGGAGATAAAGAATTGCAGTAGAGACAATCAAACCTCCAGAATCATCTGATTCCAAAGAAGTAGCAGCACCAGAGGCAGATCTCGCGGTGGCTTGGCCTAAAAAAAAAAGAGAAGGGAAAAGAAAAGGAAGAACTCAAAAGGCTGTATAAAGGAAGAGGTGCAAAAAAGAGATAAAGACTAAAGGGCTATATAAAGGAAAAGAAGGGCTCACCTGTTTGCCCGGGTGATGATGCGCCTCCCAAAGTCCTTGTGCTTAACCCAGTTTGAGGTAACACGGCCTTGACAGGACTGGGAATCTGTTCAAACCGAGGACCTGGGGACGCGGGAAGCTGAGGAGCCTCAGGATCCTGGGCAGCCTGAACATCCTGCATTGGTTGCCCGGCCTCCTCAGCTATACCACCACTAAGAGCCTCATCCTCTCTACTCTGGAATGCAGCTGCAGCCGTCTCCTCCTCCAAAACCTCACCAACCACGGGGGGAAGAACCTCAACCTAAAAAAAAAGTAAGGGGGAGAAAGACAGGGCATGAGCAACAGGGCAGCACTGGCATATAGCACTTGTAAAAAAAAAATGAATATGAGGAAAGCAGCAGACGAGGAAAACCATACCACGTCTTCACCAGAAGATTGGCTTCTACCCTTCCTAGGGTCTAGCTTACGCTTGGACTGCAGGAAAGACAATCACTCATCAGTTAAAAAAAAAGGGGGGAGAAAGGAAAAGAAACAACAACCTAAAAGAGTAAAGAAAGAGGCCTTGCCCTTCTCTCTTTCTCTCAACAGGGTCTCCAGGTCTCTGTTGTTTACTACGGGTACGTCCAGAGGGTCCCGAGGAACCATAAACTGAAGGATTCACAGGAGCCTGGGGAAAAGAAGACTCTACCTTAGTCTTCACCCGGCCCCTTATGGCCAAAGGTTGCTCCACTTCCTTCTCCTCAGCAAGTACCAACTGCTTCTGGGATTTCCCAGTTTTCTTCTTCTTATTTGGCTCAGGACCAACATCCTCTGCACTACCCTCAGCCACGACCTCCTCCAACTTTTCCTGCTTAATAGTTCTCCCTTTACTTGCGCCAACGGGAGTGCTAGCACTTACAACCTCTACTGCCCCTTTCTTAAAAGGTACCCCGGTAGAAGCACCAACAACAAGGTCACATCCCAACCAGGTCTCTGGGAAATCTCGCGCATAAGTCACCCAACCTTCCCTGGAAGCATGCCATTCTGCAAAACCAGTTTTGCTGCTCACAGTAGTGGAAACAATACCAGCAGTGGGCAGGGACAGACGCCTGTTGGATGTCGGGGCGGAAGAAATGTCAGGGTTGGGTACTCTTCCAATCGTCCCAGAACCAGCATAGTCAGCAAAGGACTTCTGAACCCTCCTCCAATAACCAGCATAGCCACTTGAGGCAAAAACTCCTCTCTGAGAGTTAGGCACTATAAACTGAGGACTCCGTCTTGACCAATAAGAGAAGGCCTGGAGCTTCATGAAGGGATCCAAGGAAGGAAGAGAAGGAACCACGTCATTAAACACTGGGGGAATGTCCTGATCAAAACCAAATTGCCGAAGTACTCGATGCGCCGAGTAATGGGTGTACCGTGGGCCAGTTGAGGAAAGTACAGGAAGCCAGGAAGGACTAATACAGGCCAAGTAGGCTAAGCTGCCTTCATCACCACTACGTAAATCAAAAGTGTTCCCTGTAGAAGTCAGAAAGGGAGATAACACAGAATTGCAAACAAAACCAGGGCCAAATTCCCGAGGGGAGCGCCAATTTAAATGGCCTGCTTGATCAAATAGCTCAACCAAGTTAAGACTGCCACCTTTCAGACTCAGCCAACGAAAAATAATAGGAAGGCTGTCAGTAGAGCTGCCACAAAGCCCTTTTACCACATCAGGGGATCCCTGAAACTTATCTTTCACAAACCTTAAATTCCTACACTTTGCTAGAGTAACTGAAGAACGATCCCACATAAATACCTGGAGAATGGCGCAATGAAGCGAAGAAGTGATGACATAACAAGAATCACCCTCAGCCTCATCTCCGTGAAGTTGATCCAATTGAGAATAAACATGGCCCAAAAACATGGGGGCTAGAGGATATTGAGCGCCCTGAGCCAACTTAATCGCCAAAGGAAAAAGAGTGGACTTGATTCCATACCCGGGGAACTCGCTGAACAGGAACTTGCTAAGCCAGAACGCAAGGAACCCGGCACGCCTGACTTCCTTATCCTTCTCACGCGAAAGAGTCATAACCCACCTACCCATCCTGGCCGGTTTCCCACCAGAAGAAGCAGTACGTCCACCAAAGTGAGCAAACAATTTCTCTTCCACTTCGAGATCCTCAGCAGAAAGCTTGATATCAAAGGGGTTTTCATCCCCAAGCACCAGAAGGAGAAAATTATTGACCACGTCCTCCAAAGTAACGGTCAGTTCACCAACAGAAAAGGAGAAAGTGTGCAGAGTAGGACACCAACGGCGCACCAAATGCCTAAGGCCTTTGGCATCTCTGAAACCCTCAAGATTCCTAGAGATAGCCACTGCCTTCAGGACGCCGGCACGCTCCAAGCGACCCACAAACTCCTTGTCAGAAAGCTCGTTATCCACCCAAATGGGCCAGCCTTGGATCTTTCCAGCGACAAAATCAAAGAAGATAGGGACCGCTTCCCGAAGTCCTTGCCTGATTTGGAGATCAAAAATCTCCCTAGGGTCTGGAACTTGCGCGGAACCAGCAAAACCCGCTTGACCAGAGAATACCCAAGCGTGAGGAGATGGAGGGGTTTCACCATGGGACACCCGAGGAAAGAATAAGCTAGGAGTATACCAGGGGTCTCGCAAGGGAAAAGCAGGGCGCCCAACGACAGACTCACCTTGCGCAGAACTAGAGGAGCCCTCCTCTTCAAAGGGGCTAGGAGTACGCTCCTTTCTTTTTCGAGAAGAGGAAGAAGCCATTGAAGCAATGGGTATCTGGAAAGAAGAAAAGAAGATAGCAACGAGACTGGTTGAAAGAAAAGAAAAGGGCTGGAAATAGAAGACTCAGTTAGACAGAAAAAAAGGATAAAAGAGAAAATACTAGAATGAGGGAATAAGAGCAGTTGGAGAAGAGAATGTGTGGAAAGACGCGCTAGTTGCCAGGAATTAAATTTAAAAGGGAAGAAGTTATCAACAGTTATTAATGAGCATTACGGAAAACATAAAAGTAGGTGGTGGGAGTTTTAATTTCAACTGCCACGTTCCACAAAAAAGGGAGGAGTTACAAAAAAAAAGCAAAGGAGCCAGGATACCGAAGAAATACAAGATCAGGATTCAAAAAAAAAAGGGGAGAAAGAATCCTGCAAAAAAAAAAAACTCACGCATGGGCCGCAGGCAACCCATGAGCTCGGGGGGCTAAATGTTGAGGTTCAAAATAATTTAGTCACAAAGAAGGCCCAAAGAGATGGAAAAAACATTGGGCCCATCTCACATAGTAAAAGAAAGAAATGATAAAAGATGGGAAGAAAAGAAAAAAAAGAAGAAAAGGGGAAGAAGCCCAGAGGATCTGATCTGGAGGTCCACAAAAAGAAGGGCCCAAGAAACCGGTAAAGCCAGCAAGCTGAAGAAGAAAGGCCCAGGAAGCAGAATTGGGTCAGGACGTCCAGAAGCTCCCCAGAGGTAGAGGATCCCTGGACGCGCGAAGTGAAAATGAAACAGATTCAAAGTAAGAAAGGAGACAAAAGGCACGCGGGCCTTATGACCCAGACGCACAGTGGAAGTACAAGGCAAAACGCAGGAACTTGGTTCCAACCATTTGGAGAAAAAAGACAAGGAAAGTACAACTGGAAAAGCTGAAGCAAAAGCCAAAAGCCTCAGGACAGCCAACAAGGAAATCTGGAAATAGGAAGCTAGCTGGGAGACTTTCATCTGGTCGCAACAAAAAGAGAGAAACTATGAAGAAAAAGGAAAAGACATGATCCTGAAACAATCAGGCATGGGACAAACTTTAAGGGGCAAAAGGGAGAAATCATCAGTACCCCGGGGGCCCGAAACTGTGCTATAAAAGGAGGGATTCAGAGAAAGAAAGGGATTCATTCTTATTTTTTGCGTTTAGCATTCACAAGTGTTCTTCGTTTCCTGAGGTCCCACAAAAATTGTAAAAAAGAAGAGACTCTGTAAACTGAAGAGAAAACAGGGGAATTTGTTCCCGGTATCCCAGCAATTGCTACTATAGTACACGCTTGGATTCAACAAGCTCAAACTTTGCAAGTCTTTGAAGCTTGAATAGCTATCAAAGTCTGTGACTTTTGAGCCCAGTTGAACCTTGCATCATGTCCTAGTAAGCAATTGTAATCACAATTAAAGGAAACTAATGAAATACACTCCACTAATTCAAGGATCCCCAACGTGTTCTTTATATTATATTTCATTTATTGTACATTTTCTTTACTGTTAATTTGTCATTCAATACGAATATGCTTTTTTAGCTGTTTTCCTATTGTAGGAAGTTTGTTTTGTGCACCAATCGATTCTTAAAACAGCCCCATTAGCTGCGGAGAATCGATCCCAGTCCACCAAAAATACCTCACACGGCCCAGGATCCTTGGGCCATAGTGCTGAAGAAAAAGCACTCTCACAAGGCTTAATGGGTTCATGAGATATTTGGGTTGACACGACTAACCTGTTTAATAAATAGGTTGGGTTAATGTTCAACCTATGGAATCCGTTTGACCCGTTTAATTAAATGGCATTTTAGTAATATACCCTTCATATAAAGTATATAAACTTATTAGTTGTTTTGGTTTACTCTCTTTGACATAATGTGATTGATTTTTTGTGATATTGAGATATGTTTTAGTTTTGAATGATTATTGGTGATGTAATTATTTGTTAGTTTTGAATTTTATATTAAAAATATTTATTTGTTTGTTTTTTTCATATATATATTTTTTCATTTCGATAAAATCTAACAAATAGGTCGACACGACTGATCCGTTTAATAAATGGGTCGTGTTAGGGTTGAGAAATTTTGACCCTTTTAATAAACATGTCGGGTTAGTGTTGATCTATATAGTCGAATACTCATGAGTTGACACGACACGAACCTGACACGTGAACACGAATTGCCACCCCTACTCAAAAGCCTTTCTTTTTCTGACTTAATCATCAGAGTGTTTTTGGCAAATAGCACATCGGTGTATTCCACCCTGTTTAAAGTCTTATTGCAGGTTTCGCACCAATGTCGCGAGCAACCTAACTTTGTTCATCTGCAGAGACGAGGAGCTCAGCTGATGATTTCTTGCATCATCAGATATCATGATTTGGCATGTGGAGATTAACAAATTTCACCCCCCCCCCCCCCCAAAAAAAATCATATCTAAAAATATACAGACAGAGTAAAAAGTTTTCAAAAAGGTCTTGAAATTAGGGAAAATGCAATTAACAAAATCTTTATGGATTGAAAAAAGTAAAGTATTAAACTACTAACACATCATGTCAACTTAAAGATTAGCGGTATATAAGTGTTTTTTTTAACTCAGTTTTTTTTTTGGTTAATATAATTATAATTTGTTGCTATTTTTGTAACTCAAACCCTTTTTCTCTTAAATCCCAAGAGATGCCAATTAAATTACAAGACTCTTGATTTTAACCCAAGATATCCTTGATTCAAGGATTAAGATCAACCTTTTTTTTTAGTGGGTATGTACAAAGAGGCACGTTAAATTAATTCATTTAAGTTAGAAAATGAATCTCTTATTCAAATAATGTAAACATCACAAAATTTTGGGCTCCGTCATTTCTTAACATGAGAAAAAAGGGGGGGAAAAAAAAACACCACAATTGAAAATACGATGTCAATATATATGAGGGAAAACCTAGCCCTTTTCATTTTAAGAGGCCATCAAAAACTGTATTTAATCACTCACAAATTAAGCAACCATGAAATCACAATAACTTGTTGGAAATTCTACATAATTTATACATTTTAAGGAAAGGCAAAATAGAGGAAAAATAAATAGGATCCACTATCGTGCCCAAGTGGTTCATTTATACAAACTACCTGTGACAACTAAGAAAGGATTCATTTATACAATTTAAAGCTCTTCAATGAAATTTGGAAATTTTAGGAAATTTTGGAAATTTACTTAAAGCTGAATTGTCACACTGTGACAATTTCATTGAAGAGCTTTAATAAATTGTTAAACAATGTTGAAATTTACTGTTTAACAATTTACTGTTGAAATTTGGAAATTTAAGGAAAAAAGAATCACAATTTACTGTTCATGCTTTGTACATTCATATTATTAAAGCACTATCTAGTATCTACTATATTTATCATGCTCAATATTGAAGAGCTTTTTAGTTCTATATCCCAAAACTACTATTAAAACTCTAAAAGTAAAGCTTTACTTCTTACATCAATGCTAAATGGGCACTTAAACAGACAATAAATGTCAACTTTTGAGATGATCTCAACTGTTGTGTTGAAGAGGGTGTCTTATTTGCTAAGGATATTGGGACGATATCATCTTGGAGGGTGATTCCCTGGTGGTATCTATTATCTAATGCCAATATTGGGAAATCTCTCTCCATCATCAATTTCTTCTGCTATGTATGGAATTATTTCTCTTTCACACACACACAGATATATATATATATATATATATATTTATTTATTTATAAGATTTGAAATTTGTTACATTTGTAGGAATGGCAATAAGTCTACTCATTTGTTAGCAAAACATGCTCAAGGTGTTGAGCATTATTTTAAGGGAGAGGTTTTTGGACACAAGCCCAATCCTTATTTTACTTGGATTGAAGTGCGTCCTTATTTTCTAGAAGATGCTCTCTCAAATGATGTATTTTCTTTCTATTAATTTATGAAGTTCCAGTTTCGAAAAAACAAAGAAACAAACAAAACTGATCTCAAGAAAGATAACATTTGGAACAATTAGGAAGTTGGTTGTCAAAACACAAAAACAAGTACAGCTACAGTTATATAATCACGGCTTTTAACTTGTACTATTACCAAATTTATCTAAATTGATAAATGCACAAAGAAATCACAATTCCAAAGTTCCTCTATTAATTTATATTTATCTATTTCTCATTAAATTTAAATGTTAATTTTTAAAAATACAAATAATTTTATGCTCTCTCCTTTCCAACATCTAAGACCTTTTGAAATAAATTTGGAGCCTAATCCAGATTGTTGCCAAGCATTCCTGAAACCAACATCTACAAGAACCTTCTCTGACTTGGCCAATTCCCTGATAACATTCATGAAAAAGAGTATACCTTGGAGAGGAATAAGTTTACATGTCAAAGAACCACTGGTAATAAGAGGCTGACCTATGTTCAAGGGTGAGGGGCCATGGCCCCCAAAATTTTGAAAAAAAATATAATTATTTTAATGTTTTCAAAATTTAGTCTATAAAAATAAGAGTTACCATCCCAAGTATTTGAATTAGTCCAATGATATTCTTAAAAAAAAAAATTAGTCTAATAGTTATAGAGACATAACTTTATTTTCGCAATTTTATTTTTTATTATAGAATGTGCTCTTATATTTTGTTAAATATTTGATAAAGTTTGGCATTAAACATGTTTGAATTTATCTTTTCAACCCGTTATGTGGTGATTAACATGTCATTAACTCATTAAAAAAATCTTGTCACTTAAACTACATATGAAATGTCTCTTTAGTTATTGCCACATAATGGGTTAAAGTAAGACAGTTTCAAATATGTTTGGAGCTTAACTTGTTCCTCCAAGTTTTGGATCATTCATATTTTTGAAAATTTCATTAGTTTAATTGAAAGATTTTTTACTTACTTTAGTATAAAATTTGATAATTTGTATCAAAAATGAAACTTTTTTAAAATTTTATTATAAAAATGGTAAAAATGAATTTTATTTTATGAAAAATTGCCATCAAACATAATTTTGATTTTTTTTTTTTGAGAAACAACATAATTTTGATTGAAAATATTAAACCTTTTTTTTTTGTTGGGTGTGTATATATATAACTTATCAAATAAAAAAGTGTGTGTATATATATATATATATGTGTATACAATAAAAAAGCGAGTGTATAATATATGTGTGTGTGTGTGGGCGCCGGGGGGGGGGGGGGGGGGGTTGTTTTAATAAATATATTAGTGCTGCAACTTGGCCCCCAAACAAAATTCTTGCCTTCACCCTTGCTGGTAATGCTGACAATTTCATGATAATATGAAATTCTTCATTCAAATTCAATAAGTCAGCATGGATTCCAAGACTTTTGCATTCTTTAGAATATATTTTTATGAGTTTCATTTCATGTTCCAAGCTTTTGATTTTTAATAAAGAAATTCCCCAAATACATGATTCTAGACATTTGGGAACATACAATAATGGCTTTATCCAACACAATTCATGTGGTCCTTCAGAATCCACCCGATGAAAACAGACCGACCAGTCAGTAAAAAAATCAAGTCTAAGAGAAGATTAATTGAAATATTCATTTAAACCAAACTGACCTTAATAAGATTAAGGTTCTCAAGTTTATGAGCATTTTCAAACAAATTTGGTAGAATATACCATTTGTAGCATTTAAGTTCCAAACTTGTCAAATTATTAAGCATGGGAAGATCATATCTAGTAGCAAGACTGAGAGACTGCACATACTGAGAGATAATATCAAGCACACACACGGACACTGACACGAGTACGGATATGGGTACGATACTACCACACAGGTAATTTCTGAAAAATTATAACATGACATGGTAAATAAGACATTGGTAGAACATGAGTCTGACATCGATGCGACATGGACATGACACCCCAAATGAAGTGTTCGTGCTTATTATTAGTTTTCTCCAATATTTCAATAATATTACTAAGAATCTTGTAACTTAATTAGTTGGCACCTCAATTTCCAATAGAGACATTTATGATTTAGATCCCCTGACTATCGATGTTTAAAAAAAAAATTCAATAAATTTTCTTGTAAAAAATTGTAATATTTAGTTATTTTATAGACAAAATAGAAAGACACTAAGAGTAGTGTAGTGATTTGATCACACAATGTATGTGTTCTCTTTTTTTGACACTATGTATGTGTTCACAAATTGAAAATTGCATGATATAATGGTTAATATAGATAATCATGTTCATGCCTACTAAAAAAATGCTTATATCCTTCAATTATTATTATTTTTCTACATTCTTCATTGTGTGTTACTAATTTTTCCCCCATTTTTGTTGGACATTGCTTCAATTGTTGCATGATATAGTGTTTCAATTGTTTCTTACATAAAAAGAAAAAGTTGTTTCTCATATAAATCTTAGAAAAATTATATTAAAATTTCATTATGCTATAACGGAAAGGAGTTAGGAAACTTAAACGATTAAGATTAATTTTAGTGAATTCACAATTATTTAATTTTTTATGACTTTTATGTTAATTGTCATTAAAGCAACTAAACATGAATAAGAATGTCATATTTTAAATTTATTATTATTATTCCAACTAAAAATTATCTCTTGTGGAGAGTTTATAAAAATATCATATAAATTTATTTAATATTAATAATTAATGCACAACTATAGATAATTAATATATGCATTTACTCTGTTGGCTAATTTAATAAACTAGTACTTTTATATAAATGCAAAGTTTGTTGATTTAAATAAAGAGAACTCTAAGAAATACGTCACATGGCACAACCCTACACTCTCTGACATGAGGTCTCTGCTTATATATATATATTGATTAGTACAAAATATGGTATAGGAGTTAAGGTGCAAAAAATCTAATAATAAAGTATGAAATTTAGGAAAGCAATATCAAAAGGAGGGAAAGCACCTTGCCATAACCTAGGGGTGTCAATTCGAGTTAGCTTGTCGGGTTTGTGTCGTGTCGAAGGTAGGGATATTCGACTAAATGGCTCAACCCTAACCCGACCTATTTAATACTTGTGTCATGATCCTTCAACCTTAACCCGACCTGTTAATAAGGCGGGTTAACCTGACCCAACCCATTTGACGCGCTTAATAAACAAGTCGTGTTGGGTTGACATGAATGTAACACAATCCATTTCAACTTGTATAATATTAAACATAACATCTATCTAGAAATAATTTTTTTTACATCCCAAAAAGCAGCGCATACACTTCAAGTCTTTAGCCCATATTCAAAATAATATAGTTCAACAAAAAAATAACATACATCTAGAAAATAAGTTCTTTACACTCCAAAAGTACATACACTAACCCAAATTCAAAATAACAAAGTTTAACAAAAATAGAATAACATAGTTCAATAAAATATAATATCCTTGGAACTCGCCAAATGCTAAGTATCAATATTGAAAGAATTTGAGCAAATAGTAGACTAATCATGACTATGACCACGATTATTATCCATAGATTCTTTGTTGATGTCCAAATTCATAACATTTTCTACAAGCTCATCCAATTTCATTTGTGCAAGTTCTATGCCAAAAAAAAAAAAAAAAGTATTAGTAGTTCTAGGATCTAGAAAGTTTCAATTTCTAATTATATCTCTTGTAAATTTTTGTAATAACTCACATTTCTTTTTAAATTTAAAATATATGTTGGATATAAAAGGTATTTGACAAATCTAAAATAAAATAAATATTTATTTGTTATACGAGTTAAACGGGTTGTGTTAAGTGGGTCATTTCGGGTTGACACAAATAAATTAGCATGTCAAATGTGTCTATTGCGAGTTATGCGGGTTGACCTGCTTATGACACGTTTCTTATCGTGTCGCTTTTGGGTTGACCTGTTTATGATCCAAACCCATTAAGGCCCAATCCTAATCCGAAAAAACCCGTGTCGGGTTCGTGTCGTGTTCGCAGGTTGGGTTGAACATTGACACCCCTACCATAACCCAATATCAAAGTCTGAACATTCGTGAGTGCTCTATGAAGCTGGAATATGCAGTGACCATAATTTTGAAGGTCATCTTGTTGCCCGCGTTCTAGTAAATCTGAATCAAGGTATGCTGTAACAACGTTGGTTGCGTTGCCTAGCATAAAATTTTGGCAATATTGATCCTAGAGAGTAAGTTTCTTAAGACTGCCCGGTTGACTTGTTAATCGTAGTTTAAATTTACGATATTGTACTTGATTATCAATGGGAGTATCTTGCTGTGTAGGGTGAGAGATATTAAAATTGATCGTATTATCCTGTAGAATAATGAGCCAATCCACCATTGCTACGTATCCCATACATAATAGAATGATAAGAAAAGAAAGATAGAAGTTATGTGCAAGTGAGAAAGCATGTAGACATTAGTTATTGTCTAAGCATCCAAGATAGTGGGTAAAGGTAATGACAAAATTAGTCAAGTACTATTACAACTGCATCAATCAGTCATGCTAGGTTTGGGCCATATTACAGTAGCAGGCCAACTTGTCAAAGTGGCAATACTGTGTTACTATGTGTAGTAAAAGCACTAGTACATCTATCAAAGAAGCACTAAATGCATGTTATCTAATTATTCTGTCGAGACTCTATCTTGTCCTTCTTTAATGGGAAGACGACACCTTACCCAATAGAACAATGACACATGCCCACCTCTACTACTATTAAAGAATGAAGGTGTCGGAGAAGGAGTGAAGGACACAAGGAAGAAAAGGAGAATGTATTACAAGCTCTCTCTCTCAGTGTGTGTGGCAGAAGCCTCTTCCCACCTTCTCTTTCTCTATTATCTTCATTAATTCTCTCATCTCTCTCTCTCCATTGAAATATAATACCCTATTGTAACTATTTTCTAAAGGTTTCCACATTAAAAACGTGTATATTTCTCTTACACTTTTAATTTCTGCAACTTTACTTTTTCATTATTAAGCACCAAGTTCAATTGGTGTGTAAATGTTGTCATAGAAATCCAGTGCCTTATTAGATCAAGACTACCACGTACAACCACCACCTACCACCCCCACTAACGTCCTTGATCTTTGGTTGCCAGCTATTATCGGCCGCTACCATTGTCAGTCACAAATTTTTTAAATCTATAATTCTCTTATTTATTTATTATATATGTGCTTGGGAGATGAGAAAAATATGGGAAAGTAATAGAAAATATGTTTTCTATAACATTTTCAGGAATGCAACTAAACTCTTGAAGATATTTTTTGGAATTTTTTCAGAAACGCAACTAAAGATTTAAAAATATTTTATGATATAAAAACATTTTCCGGAGTTTTTTCAAAAATACAACTAAACACTTAAAAATATTTTACGGTCGGAAAATATTGAAATGTTGGCCTAGCATGACTATAATCCAAGGGAGTCAATACCGTACCGGAGACTGTACCGGTTTGACCAGCGGTACGATATATTTCGGATACCGGTCAATACCGGTGTACCGTTTCGGGTTTACCGCTATATATATATATATATATATAAATTCATAAATTAGACTAATTTGTATTCTTAAATCCCACACAAGCCCAAGTTCAAGCCCAAGTCTATACATCTATATCTATAAAAAGAATTAAAAATCAAGTTAAATTTAGAATACTAAGCCTTTTTGCTTTCACACGTGAACTAAAAGAGGGCTTAAAAATAGGTGCTTTAAATGTTCCACACGTTTATTTTTTTCCCTTTTTTTCTCCACCACACTTTCCCTTTATCTTTATCTTTTCTAGCACTTTCTGGAGCCCTCTTTTCTTTTACTTTTTTTTTTCTTTTCTTCTCCTTTTCTTTTCTTCTTCGGCTGGAGCTCTGGGAGCACTTTTCATTTTTTCTTTTCTTCACTTCGGCTGGAGCACTTAGCAGCACTTCGGTTGGAGCTCTCTCTCACACATGAAGATCGTCCGCTTGTCCTTCTCCCACCACCGCATATCCTCCTCCCCACCGAGGCTCAGACGGGTCAGCTTTGCCTTTTTTTTTTTTTTTTTTTGTTCTAATTTGATTAGTTTTAAAATTGTGATTTGAGTTTGTATTTTGATTGAGACTGAGTTTGGAGATCTTTGAGAGAAAAGATCAAGAATAGATTTGTTGTTCGTTTTGATTATTGAGTGAAAATTCAAAATTTT
This sequence comes from Quercus ilex subsp. ballota, assembly GCA_032727855.1. Taxonomy (NCBI): domain Eukaryota; kingdom Viridiplantae; phylum Streptophyta; class Magnoliopsida; order Fagales; family Fagaceae; genus Quercus; species Quercus ilex. Next base: position 29,950,958 of record CM064912.1, on the reverse strand, counting down.
TTTCTTCTTCCTTTTCTTGTTTCGGTCCGGTATGCATTTACCGGCCGGAACAGCCGGATTTCACCGGTACGGCCGGTAAGCGACCGGTAAGTCCGGTATTTTTTCCGGTACGAAATAAGGGGTGTATCTGTACCGGTTTACTGGCCGGTACGGTATATATCGGCTGTACCGGCCGGAACGGTACGAAATTCACTCCCTTGCTATAATCTTGTCCCTAATTCATACAAATTGCACCATCCTTGATATCAAAGTTGATTCCCTTCATTCTTTTGGTGGTTTCCTAGTAGTAGGTAAATGAATGAGGACAAAGTTTGGCAATAAACTTGGTTGTAGCTTAAGATTACAGCCCCATTCAATATTTTTTATTGGATGTGAATTTTGACAAATCTACCATTAAATTATATTTTCTTCTTATATTTTTCATGCTTACAAATTTTGTAGAAGATCAAAAATTAATAACTATGTTATTAATCAAATATTTAAATTTCAAGTTTTTGTAATCTAAAATGATGTATAAATTATAAATTTATAAATTGTATGGTAAATATTAAATAACATCAAAACAGAATTAATAACATTGGTAAATAACATCCAATTGGCATAAAATTTGACATGTATGTTAAGAATATAAAAAATATGCAATTCAACTATTAGATTTAAAAAAAATGTAGTCATGTTAATTTATTAGTAGAAATTATAGTCGCAGGCTACAACCAAATTTGTAACGGAACTTTGTCCAACGAGGAACTTGATGTCACCTTCCATATATTATCAAATATCAACAATGAATTGTTAAATTTTACAAATTTCACTACAAGGTTTCACCAATATTCTACAACCTACATGAATGTGTAGCATCTACAAAGCATATTGACAATTTGCATCCAAGGCAACTTTTGCCGGACTTCGATGGTGTTGATGGTGGGCCTTTTTTTTGTTGGGGGGGGGGGGGGGGGCGGGGAACCGACCACTGAGGTGCAATTATTGGCACAAGGTCTGAAAACCCAACAAAATTGCATCGCAAATTCCCCTTAAACCCTCCTTTCTCTAATCTGCCCACATTAGTAACCCAAGTCCAAATTCAATATCACAAATGCCGAATCTCATCACTGAGTGCCTAAACAAAGAACCTAAAGGCATCCCCATTGGAAAACCCATGTACTTCCCTCCCCACAAAATATCATTTGTTCTTGAGAGTTGAGAGCTAGATGCTAATGTATTGGTTTTATATACATGCACTCATTGTTAGTTTAACAATCAATTGCTGGGAATCATGATTTGGCGTGTGCACTGTGAAGTAACTGATTTAAAGTCCTTGGCCTAATCAAGTTCCTCTTCTTTGAATCACTTGGTTCAAGGTTCAACCAATTTCTAAGTGGGTAATATTCGATTCAAAGAGGCATATTAAATAGTTCATTTCAATTCACAGAAAATATAGGCCTCGTCAATGTCGTCATTTCTTCATAAAATGTAAAAGAAGCGTACCCAAAAAAAAATTACTCCAAGATGTCAATATGCAAACATAAGACCTAGGATTTTCATTTTAAGAGGCCACCAATAACTGAATTTAACCGCACAAAATAAAGCAAGCATGAAATCACAATAACCTGTTGAAAATTCTACATAAATTATACATTTTAATGAAAGGGAAAATAGAGGGAAGAAAAATGGATTTTGGGGCTGTTGAGCACAGCAGATTCATTTATACACTCTTCAACCTGTTGCAACAAAGAAAGACCATCAGTGAGAACACCAGTGAAGTTGGTTAATAATTATTAATTAGTTCGTTTTAGAAGGAGCGTATCACAAACACTACCTTTTCCTGTAAACTCCAAAATAAATCTATTAACTTTCAAGTTTCAACTATCAGCATCTAAAATGTGAGCACATAAGGAAAAAAAATTAATGGGCCAAAAATCCAAGAATTCATGGCGAATAAAGCCTTCTAAGAGAGCTCGTTAATATCAATTTTTGAAATATTACAAAAAAGATCTTAAGAAAGCTCAAAAGGTTAGAATCATTTTGCCAGTTGGTTGTCACAAAGCCAAAATATTATCACTAATTTCAGTTTAAGATAATCCCAAAACAGAGAACCTGCAAAATGTAGTAACAACAAAAAGAAATCAACACTGCTTTGGCAAATTGAGAAGGATCTAAATGGCCAAAGGAAACAATATTTTAACGCTCCCTTATATATTTTGGATTGGTGTTATATGTGCAAGTGTAATAGTGAAACTATTAACCGTCTCCTCATTCATTGTCTAGTTGCTATGGATCTGTGGGCTATGGTTTTGGTTTATTTGGAGAAAGTTGGGTTATGCCAAAGTCTGCTGTTGGGCTTCTTGCTTGCTAGCAAGGTCAGTTTGGTTGCCATTGTAATGGACATATATGGATTGTTGTTTCTCATTGTTTGATGTGCTGTATTTGGAAGGAAAGAAATAGTAGATGCTTTGAAGGTAGTGAGCGTTCTTTGCCTGATCTCAAGTTATTCTTTTTTAAGAACCTTATTATACTGGTTGTCAGTATGGAGAAACAGAGAAAGGGAAAAGAAAAGCTGAGAGAGAAGACTTTGATTTGATTTATTATTCACTATTTAGAAAAAATGATACAGCTTACAATCTGGAGAGAGAGATCCTATTTATACAGGTAAATAAGCACGATCTAATCTGATACAACAACGAAATCCACTCCAACTAAATATGTTACAACAAACTCTTAACAGCTTAATAATAAAATAACCATTTGCTAAACTAAGCTGACTAGGACAACAGAGTTGATGACTAGACTTGGTGAATGTTGCTGCCTAGATATGTTGACTGACTGCAGGTATTATATCAGAAACAGCATTCCAAAATGCATCTATATTAGTTTTTATTTTTCTAGTTCTCACTAAATAAAGAATTTTAATTTAAAAATATCAATGATTTTATTCTCTCTCCTCTCTAACATCAAGCCCTTTTGAAATCAGTTTGGAGCTAAATCCAGGTTGTTGCCAAGCATGAACGTAACCAACATCTACAAGCACCTTCTCCATCTTGGCCAATTCAATGTCCTCAACCACCATCAACTTCACCAATTTCTTAATTGCATGCTCTCATTTCCAAGAACCTGTTTGGCCTTTGCTTGCATCACCTGTCAGATTAAAATGGACGGGTTCCACCATTGTTAAATACCTAAAGATTCAAGAGTTGCCTAATTTAGCTGTGGTACCTTCCTGGCACAGTGCAACCTTACATGGGCAACTTCAAAGTTTTGTTTTATTTGCTGGATAGGCATCTTTAGTAATCATGGAGTAATTTTTCATACATTGAGTACTTTTTCTGTTTTGTTTAATTGTTTCCACTTTACTACTTGGTGAGCTCCAATTAGCTCAACACGTAAATTATTTTAAAGATCCGTTGGCATCTTGCATTGATTACAAAGAGTAATCATAATGGAGTGGACACTATAGGTTTCAAATCCTATAATATCTATAAAATAAGGTTCCATACTTCTGTTAGAAGTACTATTTATTTGTTATTTGTTATATACATTGAGCTACAAGTCAGGTTGTCAATACAAATGTCATTGATACAGAGTAATCCCAGCAAATCAACGAAAGCAAAGATACACAGGCCATGACCAGTTCAATTACTTCTCTTTCTTTCAAGTTCAAGTAAGTTAACATAGGCAATCATGATAACATTCATGAGAGAGAGAGAATATACCGTTGAGAAGAAAAAGTTCACACTTAGAAGAACCCCTTGGTAACTCTGAAAATTTCTTGAGAATTCGAGAATTTTCTGCCAAATCCAATAAACCAGTAAGAATTCCCATTTTTTCCAAGACTTTTGCATTCTTCAGAAAAAATTGTACGAATTCCAAGTCATGTTCCCAGCTTTTAAATTTTACTAAAGAAATTATCCGAAGGCATGATTCTAGACATTTGGGAACATGGGGTGGCTCTGTCCAACAGCACAACTCATGTGGTCCATCAGTATCCACCTGATGAAAACAGACTCACCAGTTAATAAAAAAATCAAGTCTATATGAGAAGATTAACTAAAATAATCTTTAAAACCAGACTGACCTTATGAAGAATAAGTTTCTCAAGATTAGGAGCACTTTCAAGCAACCTTGGTAGTATATGCCATTTGCAGCATTTTACATCAAATTGCAGTGACCTCAAAATATTAAGCATGGGAAGAGAAAAACCAAATCTAAGAGACTGCACCTACAGGAAGATAAAAACCAAAATGACATTATTGCAAATAGCAAAAGAAATGAGTTGTGGTGCATTTGGTATACCATATTTTCATTGCCTTATTTTATCTAGGGGAAAAAAAATCTGTCTACCCAAAAAGTTATACCAAACTAGAAAAACTGGCTAGCTGAATATTTTAAATGTTATTAATGTACAATGTTTGTTTAACTTTATAAAGTAAAAACAAACTAGCATAAACTATCAAAATAAAGCATGAAAGTGAAGAACCTACTAAGAATTACTAATTTACTAAGAGTCAAAACGAAGGAAAGCACCTTGGTATGACGTACTAACAAACTTTGAATGCTAGCGAGCTCTGTAAGAAGGTGACCGCGACTGTCATGTTCATCAGCTCGTTGCTTGTGTTCAGATAAATCAAAAGTCGCTTTAACAATGTTGGTGGTTAAACTATCTTGGCCAGATCCATCAAAGAAAGAAAGACACTTAAGACTAGGCGCGTCAATCTCAATTTTAAAAGGAAATGGTACTTTATTCTGGATGCAAAAAAAGAGTAATCTAGGGTGACAGATATTAATAGTCGTTACATCATCTCGTCGTACTCTCCCGATGAAAAATGTTATGAGGTTTGGGATACCAGTTAACAGGCTACGAAAAGAGTCCTCATTCGAGCATAATTTACTGCCAAGACGAAGATCCCTGAGATTCGGAAGATGTACAAATGAGGGACAATTGAGAACAATATCGCCATATAGTGTCACAATCTTCAGTGATTTGCAACCAAAAAAGCGACGAGGCAACTCAAATGGTTTTCTAAAAAGGAGCAAGAGTTCCAGTTCTTCGACGCCGTGATCCACCGCATAGCAAATCCACGAAGAGACGTGGAAATGGATTGAATCATCAAAAGAATAGAGCGCCAGCCGGAATTTCTTAACGGGAAGCGGCTTGCGGAGAAGCAAAACACTGCACACGAAATGGGTAAAGGTCATGCGGCCATTGTTATTACCAATGTCTCGGTTCCGAGTTACGGAGTGCTGGAAATCAAGAACGGTGATCTTAGTCCAGAGCAGCTTCCACCTTTTCGACAATGCTGATGTGGCAACGGCTTGTTTGGTTGGGAGGAGTGAAAGAATGTCGTAGAGAAGACATTCTGGTAGATTGCTAATCCGATCAACCTCTTCTGCATATCTTTTCGAGTTTGATTCGGTGGCCATCAGATCAAAAGTCCACTACTGAATTTGATTGATTCAGTGGGGATATTATATGAGTATCAGTTGTGAAAAATTTGTAACAAAACAAAAAAACAGTTTTAGCTATGAGTTTGTAATTCAACAATCTATAACTCGAAAACTCACAACAACAAATTAGTCAAATTTTTTTTAGCATTTTGAATTTGATACGGTAAAGCAAGCAGAAATGAATCAATTAAGACACTAGTGTAATTGAAGAAAATCACATAAACAAAAACAAAGAGAAAATCAAAGTGTGACCTGAAACGCTGAGAAAACGAAGACAATGGGGTTAATCGTAGTCGGAACCGGACAATTTGGAATTTAGGGTTTGAAAGGAGAGAGTGCGGGATTGAGAGAGATTTGGGCAAAGCCAACGGGAAATGATATTTTGAGGAAAAAAAAAAAAAACAAAGGGCGAGAATTTATATATATATATATATATATATATATATACACATTCCCTGTATTATGTGTGTGTGTAAAGGTAAATTTGTATTTTCACCCACATCTTTGCATTGTAAATATGCGAATATTTTCTCTCATACCTATCCGTTTATATTTAAATAATTAAAAAATATTTTTTTTATTGGATTTTGTTCTTAAAAAGGCATGTGTGTATGTGTTTTTAGTATTCAAACTTTAAATGTATTTTTATGCGCATCTTTGCATTGTAAATATGCGAATTCTTTCCTCCATGCCTACTCTGTTTATATTTAAATAATTAAAAAACTATTTTTATAGTTTTTTTTATAAGGCATATGTATATGTGTTTTTAGTATTCAAACTTTAAATTCATGATATTTTTTGATGTTGTATTATTGAGTTTATATTTTTATGTTTTAAGATTTAAATTGTTTATATTTTTTAATGGCGAAACTACACTAATGGTCCCTGAAGTTTGCCATTTGTGCACAATTGGTCCCTTAAGTTTGAAGTGTGCATAATTGGTCCTTCAAGTTTTAAAACTGAGTTGTATTAGTCTTTTTACTAATTGTAGTTAGTAGTGTTACTTACGTGGCTAGCGAAACAATGATTTGACATTTTTTTTTTAATGGCGTGACATGTTTTTAATTAAAAAATTTTCTTCCTTAGAAACAATATTCACAACCCGATACCAACCAAATTTAAAAAAAGAAGAAGCATTTTCTACCTATTATACAAACCCACCCACGAGAGAGAGAGAGAGAAGGGGAGAGAGTGAAGAAAAACCCAAGCTAGCCGCCGTTAGTGGAGACCCAAACCCTAGCTGCCGTCGGCAACAACACTGCTTCTCTCGCACAACCAATGACTTGTCTCCCTCCCTACTTCTCTACCACTAATCCGCTACCGCCTCCCTGCTTCTCTCGCATAACTGCTAACCCACCTCCCTCCTCCTCTCGCACAACCACTGATCCGCCTTTGTCCTCCCATCTCAAGTATTACATTTTTTCCTATGGTATCTCACATCAATTTAGGTCCATGAAAGATTTTTTTCCCCCCTGTGTGATGCACTAACCAACAATGGATGTGAAAATTTTAAAACTCAAATTTTGAAGTATAGGTATAAACCAATAATCACTATGTTGGAGGAGATTAGATTGCATCTGATAGCTTATTATATTAAGAAGAAGGAGAAAATTGCAAGGTATCATGGTCCTATATGCCCTAGAATCCAGAACAAGTTAGAGATTGAAAAAAATTAATAGTATAGATTGGGTTCCAGTTTGTTGTGGAGATAGCAATGAATCAAAGTTTGAAGTATCAAAATTGCCTGACAAGTATGTAGTTGGCATAAAGCAGCGTACATGCTCATGTGGATTATGGGACCTATTTTTCTTAAGTTTGTACATTCACCATGATATAATTTATTTTTCATTTTTTCCCAAAATTATATCTCATCTCGTGTTAGGGAATGTGTCCTTGCTAATAGGCTGTTTTGTTTCATTCAAAAAAATTGCAAAAAAGTACCTCGTAATAATAAATGGAACTAATAAATAAGTTAAAATTGATGGCTCAGGTAGTGTAGTGGAAGGGTATAATACTATAATCTGCGCCTCAAAATTCATCAAGATCGATCACAAGTAAAGAAAGATGAAAATATTAATAATCTGAAAATGGCTCAGCGTGCAAACTGAGAGGAATATTTGTCAATTATAGAGCACTCCTCTATTCTCCTTGTTGCCTTTCTTTCATAGGTCTTTTTTGAAATTGCTAAAAATGGACATGAACTCTAAGAAGTTTGAAAAAAAAAACCATAATCAAAATTAAACCCATTATCCCATGGAGATAAATTCAATTTGTGTCTTCCTTATTGATCAAAATTGTGTATTCCAGTTAGCCTTCTTAGTTAACAATGATGAGAAGCTATGAAAAAGGTTTTTATTATTTTTACCAGATCCCCAAATTCAGCTAATGTGATCATCTCACCTAGAATCCAACAAATCAAAGTACTGCTGGGTATTACTAATTAGCTCGTCATGAATGCAACCATCCATCATCAAAGAGTAGCTGAAAACTTGAAATGAATTTGAGTTAGATAAACAAATCAAACGTTGAAATTTCTGTGCTAACAATATCAAGAAAAATTTAGAAGGGGAAAGTATATTGATGGTCTAACTATATAGTAAATTACCGTGCTCATCGTAGTGGTCGATCGAAAAGCTGCGATTTCAAGCACAACGTGTACTACTATTTGAATGATTTTTTAAGCCAAGATTCTTTAATTACTGAGCCTGAAACTAAGGTTTCAAAAAACAATCTTCCAACAAATTGGTCAAACTGGTTGCATGTCAACAGCATCCCTTACTATATAGTGCAAACTAGTAACTTTGAGTAGGCACAAAACAAAACATAAGTTAGATACAAAGTAGACAGGACACAAACACAGCAAAAGGTTCGATACAGACAGGACCAAAATAGAGCCCCTACCTACTAGTAGAGGACCAAAAGATATTCATATAGCAGTTTGATGTCATCTTTGCATAGTGCCTGACATGACAAAGAATTCTAGGATCAATCCTATTAGAGCCAACACTTCTTACACTGGTTAATAGACTTTGAAGGTCACCAATAACACCTGCATTCACCTAGTCTTGATTTTATCTGTTTACAAAAAGTTTCTCAAGCTATTTGGTGGTTGAGAGCACAAAAACACTTTGAATTCCCATACGCTTCAAGGCCACAGAGCTTGTCTCAATCGGAGGAGGAAGGCAGTTGATTTGGAATTTTTTTCGCAGCTAAAGAATCCAGCAGTAACAACATTACCCATTCTGTCCTTGCAAAACAAGCATGAACCTTTCCAGCTTCAGCTCTTATCACATCTTGCATAAACAGAAGTTTCCATCCTTGTTAGCCTCTAATACTTCCCTCAGCTTGATAACTTGGTCCTTTAACAAGTAAGCCTCCCTACAAAGCCACCCCATTTTCTTACCATAATCAAGCACTGTCACAGCATTGCCAACAGCTTGATGAAACCAGGGCTTAGAAGAATAGGAACACAGCACAACAATATTTTAACAGCATGTATCTCACAGCTTCATGTTTTAGATCCACAACAAAGGCTGTAAACCCCATACATATTCGTAAGTACAAGTGCAGCTGCCACATCTTTCACAAGTACATAGTATAAGGCTTCACAAATTGTTTGACAAAGCTCACACCTTATCTGCTCCAAACCCACCACCTCTACCAAAGATCAACACTTGCCACACCTGACAATCACCAAATTGTATCCAATTGCACACAGTAGGATTACAACTTCTTAGAGAATGATTCCCAACCTTTTCTTTTTGATCACGACCATATGGTCACATTCCTGAATATACTAGGAGTAGCTGCCAATAACAAGAATAACATAAGGAAAAATGCAAGCATTTGTGGAGGATCTCTCCATCCAAATTGAGAGCCAATTATTACTGGAATTTGATTCAATAAATTCAAATCTGATAGTGAGATCTGATTTAAACTAATGAAATGGTAAAGATCAACATAAGTTATTGGAAAGTCAAGTTAGTTTATTTCATTCTAATATAAGGTCTGTTCACATTACAATGAACCTATGATATTTTATTGCACACCAAAGTTGCTTTGGAACTAATGAAAAAAGTGTGATTTATTCGATGGCTCTTTGAACTAATAGTAACTTTTGATTAAAAAAAAGTTTGTTCTTCTTTTGTCCTAATTGGTTGGCTTATAAATGTAAATATTTTCTAATACTAGAACTACATGAAAATTTATTTTTGGCTAATGTAGATTGAGTACTTGATTAGACTTATATTATGAAATACCTGCCATCTGCAACACAAGTAAGAATACTTTGATCATCTGTGCAAGGCATGATCTTTGGTTAAAATGACATGCTGCTCAGGCATCATATTCATAAAAAGCCATCCCGCATTTATGTGCATATCCACCTATCATTTTTCCTCAAGATGATATGTAACCTACAATCATCACATTACATGGTACAATAATCATCCTGCTATGCAAATGGGATCCCTAATATTTAAAGGTTCTCAAATTTTACAATACAATATCTATTTTAGGCATTTCATCGAACATATATATGCCCTCAGGAATAAAGGTTTCATATAATTCAAATAACTTACAAGTATAAGAGACATGCGAAAAATTCAAGGTGCCAGAAGTTCAATTGTTAAAAAAAGAAGAAAAAAAAAAAATTGAACATATATGAGTACCTCCTCCAAGTTTTGAAGCTAGCCTCTATTGCAACACTGCAAGAATTAGCTTGGGTTAGGGTTTGAATTTTTAAAATTACATTGTTTAAATGCACAAGCAAAGAGGATTTTATTGTATAATCGAAAAAATTATTGAACTGAAATATTATGAAACGAAATAACGTTGTACCTGGAAGGAAGATCTCTCTGTTTTGCAAAACTATTTCTGCTGCTCCACCAAATCAATTTTAACCGAAGGGATTTTGGCAATCTTTGACCACATTATCCCTTTGTCTTTCTCGCAGTTTTGTTTCAACACAAGACAATTAGAAATTTCAAGTCGCTGAAGTGAGGGAGGAAAACACTTCTCTTAGAGAGAAGCAAGTTTAGGGCAGAAATAGATGGAAATTTCTTCAAGTGCAGAGAAGTTGTGAAAGAATTTCCAGGAGAGGAATAACAAATTTGGAAAAATATAAAAGCTCAGGGTAGTGAGAGATGTAGGCAACATCAACATTGTCTTCCCATCTTCCTCTTCTGGAAACGAATCCATAATTCCATTAGCAGTTGAGACAAGTGTAAGCGACGTGAGTCTGTGCAGTCCCAACTCAAATACTTGATATTGATGTTTTTCAATATCAAGGCGTTTAAGCATGGCAGCTAGGTCGACTATTGTTGATACGCATTTTAGGGATGGACAATTAGAAATTTCCAAGTGTTCAAGAAGAGATGCACTGTTGTTACCAATGCAGCTAAGATTCACCTCATTCATCAATAAAGAAGTTGAAGAAGCCCCTCCCTCATCCGTCACCGATTGCAAGGATTCCAAAGCATTACAGCCTTTGATTGTTAGTTTACTTAATGTAGACTTCAACTTGATGTTTACAAGACTTTGGCATGATTCGATTTTAATTTCTAGTGTTACAAGGGACATAAGCTCATCTTCACATAAAGATGTCAGCTCTATGCAATTTTCTATTCTTAGCTTTTCTACCTTCATAGACCCATGTACAACCTCTTTACATCCCACAATTTCTAATACTTGAATCACTGAATGGCTTGGAATTGTAACAACCAATTACTCACATGCATGAATGGAAAGTTTTTCCAATGACAGGAGATGATAGGAGAATTTTCCTAATTTGAGGCAGTTAGAGATAGAAAGCTCACGCAAACAAGGGAATTCTTCGCACTCAACTTTGCAAGGAATCCAATCTTGCCATTCATCCATATCCTCAAAGCAAAGTGTTCGTAAGCTCTTTAGTTTTGCTATTCTCGCTGGCATCTCTCTAATTGAATTTGCATTTGAAATATTGAGATGTCGAAGATTGACCAAATTTTCAATTTTTTCTAGTAATTTTGTGAGGTAGTCACAACCTTTCAATATCAATGTTTGTAGGTTGTACAAAGAACTTGTTGATTCTGGTAGACTTTTAATCTTAGTATAAGAAAGGTTGAGGTATCTTAGATGTTTCAAATCACCAATTGAACTTGGTAGCTCAAAGATACCATTTCTCCTTAAAGTTAATACCCTTAAGCATCTTAATTGTGGCAAAAAACAAATAGCATCAAAATTTGTTAAGTTGCTTAATTATGAATCTTGATGATATCAAAAGGAAGGTCCGTAAATGAATATCTTTGGAGAAGTCATCAAACTTTTTGATGTAATTACTTGAATGATTAATATAAGAAAAATGCCGTACCTTTGTAGAAATTTTACTACCACCCAATTGATCCTCCAACCTACAGCAAAAGTCTCCCGCTGCCCATTGAGCTAAATCATGCATGAGGTCATGAATTACATAGAGTGATTTATTACTGCTTGATTGTTGAAAAAATGATCTCTTGAGCAGATCACAAAAATACTCACCACCAAGATCTTCCATTGGCTTTTCTCTTTCTATTTCTCGAACCAAACTTTCTGCCATCCATAACAAGACTAGCTCTTTCTCCTCAAAATTATAATCCTTTGGAAATAGCGAACAATAGGCAAAACATTTCTTTAAAATTGAAGGGAGGTACAGATAGCTTAATCGTAAAGTTGAAGGAACATCAGTTTTCTTTTCTAACAAATCCCATATCCTGCCATTTAGTACATCTTTCAACTCATCACGATCGTATGTACGTAGAAGGCCTGCGAGAGCCTTTGCTGCTAAAGGTAAGCCCTTGCACCTATCTACAATTTTTTGAATTTCTTCAACTTTTAGATGTTCACCAAAATCTGACGTCCCCAGTGCATGTTGGGTAAACATGGTCAAACAAGCATCATTTGACAACTCTCTCAACTTGTATGGATGAGTAGCACCCATTGTTGATGAAACATTAGCATCCCAAGTAGTGATGAGAATCTTACTTCCAGGAGCCCCAAATTCAAATGGAAGACGTAGTTTAGTCCAATCAAAATAGTTTTCAATCCAAACATCGTCCAAAATGAGGAAGAACTTCTTGTCAGATAATTGCTCCTTCAATTTGCGCTGAACTAAATTTAAACTATCATCATTGCAAGTCTCAGAAGTTATATCTTGTAGAATTTCTTTTATCACCCTTAAGATGTCAAAATCTTGAGAAACACAACCCCATGCTTTCACATCAAAATAACTGCCCACCTTATTGTCATTGTAGACTAGTTGGGCAAGAGTCGTCTTGCCCAATCCTCCCATACCAAGTATGGAAATCGTAGAGAGTTTAGCACCGCCCGATTCATCACTCAGCAACTTGACAATAGCCTTTTTATCTTCTTCTCTGCCATAAGTATGAGATTCAACCAGGGAAGTTGCAGGCACCCTTGATGTTATTGTTCTAGTCCTTCACCTAGCAAAGTCTTCCAATTTCATATCATTCTTCCGTGTAACAATTTCTTGCAACTTCTTATTGATTTCTTTAATATTGGACCGCATATTGGCATTAAACATGATAGAACTTGGATTCAAACCCACACAACAAGCAGGGACGAACTTTCGTATCTTACTTGTGCTGGGTTCTTCTGCTTTCACCTTACGTCGCAAAGCTTCAGTAGCAAACTCGTCCAAGATGTCGTCCGCATCATAAGCCAAGTCTTCGAGCTCAGCCATCCAGGTCTTCACGGACTCCTTGGTTATCTGTTTCTCTTCTGCATCATCCAGAACTTCACTGATTTCCAGTAAAATTGTCTTCCACTTCTTGAGGTCAGCATCAACGTTCTCTTGCCGAAAGATCTTCAACAAATCAGGGGAGCTTAACTTCCCAAATAGCACTTTGAAGAAAGCGGATAAAGCAGCCCCCGCGACAGCCTCCCCGACAATCGACATGGTTCGCTTGTGGAAACGAGAGAAATTTGGGAAATGAAGTAACCAGAGAGACACCACAGAAAGTTGAGTTGGAACATAGGAGTGAAGAAAGTTACTCTGTTCTGTGAAGAGTTTGAGAAAACAATAAACTGTTTTGGGTTTTTTTTTTTTTTTTTTCTTCCTGTTTTGCTGTCACAGTTAATGCTCTGGATGTATGACTTTACTTCACGCGGTTTCAAAAGTCAGGTTCAGAAAATGCTACGCGCCAAATAGTACAGTTCACAAATAGTACGAAGAAATGATAGGAGGTGAGAAAGATACCTAAACGAAACACGCCGAGAATGACTTATCAAATTGGTTGCTTTATTCAATGGGTGAGGCTCTGCTTAAGACTTTTGCTTCCATTTCATATGTGGAATACAGCGCTCCGCTCATGACTTTTGGAATCCGGCCAAAGGAACTCAATTTGCATCATTTTAATGTCGGTAGGAACTCAATTTGCATCAGCCAAAGGAACTCGTTTAATGGCTTTTGGAATCCAGCTCTCTGCTCATTTAACGTGGGTAGGATTTTTTGAACATAATTTGCATCAGTGGGGGTACGAAGTTTTTTTTTTTTTTTTTTACTATTTTCCAGTAGGATATACGGAAACTTAAAAGCTATTTACTATAAATCTATGTAATATAATCTATTATATAATTCCACTGGATTCTAATTAGTAATTAGAATATACTTTTGTGTAAAGTGGCATTTAAAATAAAAATTCAAATGCTCCAATTTAATGGGAGTCCTCTACGATAGAGTTGATAAGGCTAGTTTTGAAATAATTATCCGAGATAATAAAAGGAAGGTAAAATGTTTGCCTTGATAATCGAGATAATATTAATGCCACCGACAATGATATCTAATTTTATGTTTTTTTAGATATAATTTAAACCACTTCTTTCTCATTTAAAACTATTGTATGCTCATTCAAAAGTGTTTCCAATCCATTTAAACCCTACAATCTACTTAAAATTATCTAAATTTTCTCAGCAAATTTTTTTATTAACTCAATTGTAAGCTTCAATGATTTTTTTTTTTTTTTACTGTATTTTAAAAATTCGATAGTTCATTTTCATTATATTTTCGTAATATGTTTAAAATTTATAAAAATTAAATAAATTCATTGTAGTTCATAAATAATAAAATGTAAATTCATTGTATCATACTAAAAAGAAGTCAAGTTGTAAAGTAAAAAATTAAGTATATAAAGATAGGCTTAACCATTTACCTTCTTATTTTTTAAAACTAAAATGTAAGTCAAGAGCCTTGTAGCTCAATTAGTTGGCATTTATTTATGTTTTTAAGACATATAAGGTTCAAATTTCCCCTCTCCAATATAACTCTCAAATTATTGAAAAAGAAAATGAAAATTTAAGAAGTAATCAAGAGTCATAATCTACCAAATATTAAGCTTGTAACTTGTAAGGTTTTTCTGAAGTTGAAGAGAAAAGAAAAATGCGGCCATGCCAATTTTTTTTTTTAAAATATATATAGGTAATAAGGATATTTTTATTATAAAAATCCAAAAAATGAATATATGGAGTTGGCTGGTTGACGTATACAACCAATTTTTTTAGACGAATTAGGTAGCCAAGCTCTCAATAAAATCAAAGAGCAAAGGAGGTCTATCTGGATCCCAATACATCCAATGAAATAATAGCCATACAATTACAAAACGCTGAAATATTTGTTTGTTTGGTTTGGTTTGGTTTGGTTTTTTTTTTTTTTTTGGGATATAATTTGACAGTAGGAGGAGGATGATTTGAACATTGAACGTCTTATTTCAAAATACCAAAAAGTATCAATTAAACTAAAAAGTTCTTGACAAGTTATAAATTAGTTAAATTTTTTATGCATTGATTTATATTTTATACTTATATTTTGCCTATACATGATTCTTTGAATCTGGCTACCACAATAATATAAATAAAATACATGAATGCAAGAGTATGATGAGCTCAAAATTTCATAATTAGTTCACTAATACCCTATTATCAGATCAAAACTTATAATAATAATTTTTGCTAATTTTGTATACTTTAAAAATAATTTTTTATACACAAATGTGTCTTAGTCTGATGATAAAGAGCTATCATTAGGATAGTTGATTTCTTCTTTTGCTTTCTCAAATGGTGGTCTGGCTATGTATTCTTCGCGGTTGCAAAGATGATATTAAGAATTGTAAGGTTGAATTTTATCAACCATCTTGTTGGTTTTATTCCGTACCAATTTGCTTGTAATTTAGCACTTAGTAACCCTGTATTTAGGTAGGATTCATGTAAGGGTAGTATGTGAAGAGAGTGTGAAGAATTGCTCAACAATATGCAAAGAAGCAGGGACTCACGGCTGACTCGCGACTTTCAATCCGCCAACTGCAGCACACGTGAGAAGCATGCGGGGAGGTGAAGGGTCACGCCAGCTATTGCACTACAGGACAAAAGTCCTAGGCTGGCCAGGCTGTTAGCTCGCGACTTGAACTCGCGACTTAGACCAGTCGCGAGGCCAAGTCGCCAACTTGCCCTGTTTGACAAAAACTGTTCTCTTCATATTCCAAACACACACCACTATATATAGACCCTTATACCCACGAAATGTAGAAAGCTTCCAGAGAGAATTTTGTGAGAGAAACCCTAGAGAAAAACAAGATTGCCTCATCTCCAATATTTACTAAGAGACTCTTCAAATTCCTCTACTCTCTTCCTCTCCATTGATACATCCTTGAAAGGTTATTGACCAAATCCTTTTCTCACTACACTCACGTCTGTGAGAAGGTCTTTTGGTGCTAAGGGAAGCAATTTGGAAGGGACCAATAGTTATTGGTTGATGTAATGGGTTATAGCGGAATCCGGTAAGCTAGAGAAGAAAAAGGTTCAGCGCAACCTCGTTGGAACAAGAAACTTGGAGGGTTTAAGTACCTGGGTAGATTAGGCTTGGAGGGTCTATTGCTGTTCATGTATCCTAACTACATTTTCTAGTGGATTATTGACCGCTTGGAGGGTGGCGGAGAGGTTTTACGCCGAGGGCTTCGGTTTCCTCTTCGATAACACATCGCGTGTTGTCCTTGTGTTTACATCTCTCTTCCTTTATCTTTGCCATTTATTTTCTGTTGTGGATGTGATTATAATTATCAATTCTGTATTTGGCTTATGTTCATGTTCCGCACATTAATTGTTTGATAATAAGCTTGAATTGATATTTTATAATTTGGGGTCTAAACGTTCAAAGGTGTTTTACACACATTTTGAACATTCAATTGGTGTCAGAGCGGGTGCACTTGTTGCGGTTTAAATACTTTAGTGCGATCCTTGACCCCATTTTGAGATGGACAGGTCTCAATCTCTTACTGTGCCACCATTTTTTTATGGTAATAATTATACATTTTGGAAAGTACAAATGAGAGCATTTTTGTGCTCTATTGATGATGCTGTGTGGGATGCAGTTGAAGTTGGTTGGACTAGACCGGAGGCTGCCAAATCCACTTGGGTTAAGGCAGCTCTTGCGGCGGCTAATGCTAATAGCAAAGCTTTGAATGCCATTTTCTGTGGTGTCTCTTCAGAAGAATTTCACAGGATTTCACATATCACCATTGCTAAGGAAGCATGGGAAATTCTGGAGACAACTTATGAAGGGACTAAGAAGGTGAAGGACACCAAGCTCCAGATGTTGACCACTCGTTTTGAGGAGCTAAAGATAAGTGAGGATGAGTTATTTGACTCTTTTTACAGTAAGCTGAACGAGGTGGTCGTCGGCAAATTCAATTTGGGGGAAAAGACGGAGGATTCTAAAGTTGTAAGGAAGATCCTTCAGTCACTGCCAAAAAGTTTTCATGCCAAAGTAACGGCCATTGAAAAGAGCAAGGATCTTGATGACATCAAAGTTCAAGAGTTGGTTGGTTCATTGCAGATGTATGAATTGTCACTGCCCACACAGAAGAAGAGTAAATCTCTTGCTCTTAAAACAATTGATGAGAGAGTGGTATCTCATGACTCTTCGGAAGAGGATGCAGTAGATAAAGATGTGGTGTAACTTGTAAAGAACTTTCGAAAATTTTTAACACTCAAGAACGGTGGAAAATTTGGTGACAAAGGTAAATTTCAGAGTTCCGGGAAGGAGAAGAAAGAATTTCGAAGAAAAGATGGTAAAGATTCCCAATCCTCACAAAGAATTACTTGCTTCGAGTGTAATGGACATGGACACTTCAAAAAGGAATGTCCTAACTATTTGAAGTCAAAAGGAAAGGCCTATGCTACTACTTTGAGTGACACTGATTCATCAAACTTTGACTCTGAAGATAGCTGTGACGGAGAAGGAAATTACTCCGCAATCATGACCATTGCACATGTGGAATCCTCAGATGATTTGCGTTCACTTGTGAAGGAGCTTGGTGAGCATTCTGATTTGGAGTCTATTGGGGTTGTTGAAGAATCAGAGGCTGAAGAAGATGAAGATACATCTGGTCTTCAAGAGAATTACGCATTACTTCTTGAGAAATCGGGTGAGAATGCAAAGGTGGCAAAGGTGGCTATGAAGAAGATGAAGAAAGCTGAGGAAGATTACAAAAGTCTGCTGGTACGATACAAGGAGGCAAAGTGTGAGATTGAAACACTTAATGGTGAGCTATCAGAAGCTTACACAAAAGTAAGATTTCTTGAGCAAGAGGTAGTGCAAGCTCATGCCAAGATAGATAGGGTCTCCTCCAAGAAGCTAGATGATATTATTTCATCTCAAAAACATGCCTCAAACAAGTCCAGTTGGGATATACCGGAGGGAGTAGCTCGTCAGTCAATGTCACCAAAGAAGTGAAGTTTGTGAAGGCCAAAGAGACGACTATGGATAAGTTTATTCCTAAGAAAATTAAGGCTGAGAAGAAGAAGAATGTGGCTGATCAATGGGTGTTAAATAAGTCCTGTAATCAATCAGAATCCAGATTTGGAGCTAGAGGAAGATCACTTCCAAGATCACAACAGGGTCCTAGAACGAGTCATTTCCATCACTTTTGTGGATTGTAAGGACATACCAAACCCAACTGTCATAAGCTGAGAGCGTTAAACAATGCAAGTGCTCCTCGATCACGAGGAAGAAGAAATGACAAGAGGTCTTGGGGTGGTGAACAACCAAGAAATCAAATTCATGATCCCGGAATGATGGACGTGATGAAGATGATCGGTGCCTTCACAAATTGCTTGGAAAGCTTCACAAGAATGTTTGAAAGTCCTAACTCTCGTACCTAATTTGTCAAGGATATCACCCCAAACGCACGTGATGTGTGGGTGACAAATGGTACTCATGCATAAGCATTACAACATGTCCATGCATTAATACTTCCCATGATTGTGAATATGTTTGGTTGTGTGCTTCTTGCAAGTTTTTAGGTTGATATATTATGTGTGTGTTTGTCTTTGGTTCAAATGTTTTTACATTGTTATTTATGTTGCTTTTGTTAAATCTTTTACTGATTTTGTGTCAAAAATCCAAAAACACATAAAAAGTAGAAAATCCTAAAAAGTTTGATCGGCTTTGTTGAGTCTTGTCTCAAAGCAAGTTTTGCTTTGTACCTCTGCACTAATGGCTTTGTGCATTTTCGAGTTGAACTTGTTTCATATGCACTCATATCATTGTGGAAGAAATTCTGAAATCTATGTGACTGTTGTAAATAGATCTTCAACCTTGTCATGAATGATTAGTGAATGGTTTTGTTGATCTTAAGACATGCATAGACTTGTGTCTATATATCTTCCCATTTTTATTTTATTGTTTTACTAAAAGAGCTGACCAAATGTAAATCTCTAAATGAAAAGAGATATTGAGCTGCAAAAGCCTGTCACACATACTAGTATTTGACTAGGAAAAACGGAAAGCTACCAAAATAAAATGTATGATGCCCCAAAAAGCCAAATGCTAACTCATCAAATTGAAATATTAAAAATTTCAGGCATCAATCTCACAATGAGATATGTTGATTCAAAAAGATCAAATGATATGTTGGAAATGGAGCCAAATGAAAAGCTTCAAAGTTATGTTCTTAAGTTTATGTGGGAGGTCATATATGCATACTTCTATAATTGAGATGGGTCACATTATCTAATGCTAGTTGTGTATGCCTTGATTGAACTGATCATTGAAGCTTCACATTAGACTAAAGACTATCTCATTCTTAATATTCACATACTTCACACAAGTTTATGTTTAATAATGCCATATTCATTTGTGTGATTGTACTTGTTTAAATGTGTTTTCACAAGCTCAATCTTTGTTGATCAAACACAAAATGATTTTTGAGTGTTTTAGCTTGTTTTTGGAAAGTGTTTTGTTTTTACAAAAATGTCAAAAATTTCAAAAACAATGTTGCCCTGTTTTGGCGACTCAGTCGCGGGTAGGTCTAGTTGCATGCCCTAGACGCGAGCTCACTCCGAGATTTCTCATAGCTCACTGGCGAGTCAAGGTCTTAGTGGCAAAAAATACTATGAAAATTTTTCAAAATTTGAGTTTTTATGATTTTCGCGGCTCAGTGTGGCGACTTGTTCGCAGGTGGAAGGTCCAGTCGCGAGGGGTACACAAATATTTTCGCGGCTCACCTGGCAACTGTATTGTGGGTAGACCTTCCAATCGTGAAAAACACTTGGAAGATTTTTTTAGAATCTTGGTTTCACAATGTTTCGTGGCTTACCCTGGCAACTGACTGACGACTTAATCCAGTTGTGAAAAATGCGTGTTTTTCATTTTAGGGACAGTTTTTAAAATTGTTTTTCAGTTTTTCCCTCAAATTTCTATGACTATTCATTGTCTTCCTCATTTCTCTTTCTCAAACACTCCGTGTCTCTCTTGAAAAAACTTCCATTTTTGCATCATGTCTTCATCAAACATCAAGAAAAAGCTATGGGTTTTCTCTATCTCACTTCATTGTACTTGATTTGAGCATTTTTTCTTGTTTTGTGAAGTGTTTTTGAGTTGTTGAGATTTAATGGGTTCAAACCTAGTTTGGGTTTTTGAGTATTGAGATTTGATGTTCTAGTCTTGGTTTTACTTTGTTTATAGTATTCTATACATGTGTGATATTATGTTTAGTCTATCAGAGGTGTTTATTTGGTATTTCTCTTACCCATGTTGTTTGTGGTTTGGATTTACTGGGTTTTTCTCTGTGTGTGTGGGTTTTGGCCTATTCTATTTGGGTGTTAATTTTAAAAGATAGTTTGTTTTTTTTCTGCATTGTGATTATTGTCTGCTCTAAGTTGGTTTGATCATCTCATTCTCATGTTGTCATATCTTATTGCCATATGTCTTGCTTTGGGTAATCTGGTTTTCACTGCTTCTGTTCCTCTTATTATTACTTGTTGAAAAATGTGGTTGGATTTGTGCTCTATAGAACTCTGGGTTGTTTAAACTGTTGCTAATGTTTTGAATTTCATCCATTGTGCTATGTTTTGTTGTGGCCTTTTCTGTTTGTTTATAGATAGCCCCATCTCCTACAAAGAAGAAGACTACTGTTAAGAAATCTGATAAAAGACTGAAAATGGACCCTAACCTATTCAGGTCGGTTCATCACTTTGAGAGATATAGGGACTATTTCTTGAAGGGAACCATCATTCAGGAGAGATTTGTTGATTTAAAGGATTTGAAGGACACCTTTATTCCAAGTTGTTTTGAGGGTAGAGGTTGGGAAAGATTGTTGAGTGACCTACCTACTGTCTGTGAGCCTCTAATTAGAGAATTCTATGCAAATGCTGTAATAAGGGAGGAGGAGTTGAGTTGTTGGGTGAGAAGAAAGGAATCGATGCACATGACATTGATGAGGTGCTAGGTCTTGAAGAATTAGAGGACTCTGACTTTATGAACTACAAAGACAGGATGCTATCTTTAGACACTGTCCAGGCTCGGATTGGTGGTGTTAAAGAAAATAAATGTCTTAACACTAATGCTTTTCCTACTGACATGAGGTGTCTAACCACCATAATGATGTACAACCTATATCCAATAAAGAAAACCTTCATAGACATTAGCTCTCACATCTTTGACACTATAATGAATGAGACTAAAACCACTTCTTGGCCCAAGCTGGTCTTTCACAGTCCTATTATGAGGCTTTTCAGATTAAAAGGTGTTGAGATCCCTTAAGATATCAGTCACATGACTCCTCTATCAGCCATAAACAAATTCACCCTCACAAGGATACAAGTTCGTCTTCCAGGAGATGAAGAGGAGGGTGACCAAGGAGAAGGTGATCTTATGGAAACTGAAGCAGAGGCTGCTGGACAGACTTCCACACCCAGAAGTAAAGCCAAGAGGAGCAGGGCTTCTTCTTCAGCAGTTGTACCTCCTGATGCATTTCAGATCATCCTGAAGAGGCTTGATGGACTCAGAAAGGTTCAAAATCAGCATACTAAAAGGATGACAGTAATGCAGGATTAGCTTGATGTACTTTCAGCTAAGTTTGACAGCATTCACACCAACCAGAAGCAGTGACCCTTTGGCCATTCCGATCAAAAAGGGGGAGAATTTTTGGCTTACTCTTGAGGGGGAGATTTCATTATCATATGTTGTTATGTTTATAGCTTTGATACTGTGTTTTGGTTAACTGCTGTTATTATTGATTTGATACACTGTGGTTTTGGTTATTGTTTGGCTAAAACTCATAACTCTTGGATTGTTTTGAATCTTTGGTGGTAGTTACTCAGTATATAATATGTTGTTATTCAGCATATTTTACTTTATGTGTTTATGGTTTGTACCTGGTACCTTTGTAGGTTTTTAAGGTTCTTGTTTATAGTTTGTACTCATAGTGCTTTTGTAAGCTTTTAGGGTTCGTTTCTATGCATTTTGTAGGCTTTATGGTTTGTACCTTGCTTTATGCAGCCTTTATACTTTGTTAAATCAGTACTTCTAACTAAATGTTATGCATTTCCTTTTAAGTACTGTCACTCTTGTGCCATTGTAGGATTCTATTCCTAGATGCATATACTTCATGTACTGTGCATTGGTTGAGTGTTGGTTATTCAAGTGATTTGCTTTGTGTTTATCAGCTTGAATGTCCGGATGTTCATTCCAAGTGTGAATGAGCATTGTGATCACTCGTATTAGTGATTGCCTATTTTGGTCTTGCCATGGTCTACTGCTATATTCCATTGTGCTTAATCGCATTGTGCTTGCTCCATATGCATTACATGTTTTCTGCATGCAATGAACTTATTGTGTTGTTGTGTTTCAGGAGATACTTGTTTTTATGGTTCAAGAGCTACACAGATTCTAGAGTTAAGTGTGAGTGAGTTTTCCAACTGTTCCCAACTCACGCGTTAAGTCTAGAGTTTGTTATAGGGTTTTGTCACGGAATAGCCAAATGGAGAGATTGTAAGGTTAAATTTTATCAACCATCTTGTTCGTTTTATTCCGTGCCAATTTGCTTGTAATTTAGCACTTAGTAACCCTGTATTTAGGTGGGATTCATGTAAGGGTAGTGTATGAAGAGAGTGTGAAGAATTGCTCAACAATGTGCAAAGAAGCAGGGACTCGCGGCTGACTCGCGACTTGCAAGCCGCCAACTGCAGCACACGTGAGAAGCATACGGGGAGGTGAATGGTCACGCCAGTTATCGCACTACAGGACAAAAGTCCCAGGCTGGCCAAGCCGTTAGCTCGCGACTTGAACTCACGACTTAGACCAGTCGCGAGGCCAAGCTGCCAACTTGCCCTGTTTGGCAAAAACTGTCTCTTCGTATTCCAAACACACACCACTATATATAGACCCTTATACCCACGAAATGTTGAGAGCTTCCAGAAAGAATTTTGTGAGAGAAACCCTAAAGAAAAACAAGATTGCCTCATCCCCAATCTTCACTAAGAGACTCTTCAAATTCCTCTACTCTCTTCCTCTCCATTGATACATCCTTGAGAGGTTATTGACCAAATCTTTTTCTCACTACATCCACGTCTGTGAGAAGGTCTTTTGGTGCTAAGGGAAGCAGTTTGGAAGGGACCAATAGTTATTGGTTGATGCTATAGGTTATAGCGGAATCCGATAAGCTAGAGAAGAAAAAGGTTCGGCGTAACCTCATTGGAGCAGGAAGTTTGGAGGGTTTAGGTACCTAGATAGATTAGGCTTGGAGGGTCTATTGTTGTTCATGTATCACAACTACATTTTCTAGTGGATTATTGACCGCTTGGAGGGCGGTGGAGAGGTTTTACGCTGAGGGTTTCGGTTTCCTCTTCAATAACATATCGCGTGTTGTCCTTATGTTTGCATCTCTCTTCCTTATCTTTGCCATTTATTTTCTGTTGTGGATGTAATTATAATTGGCTTAGATTGTTTATCAATTTTGTATTTGGCTTGTGTTCATGTTCCGTACATTAATTGTTTGATAATAAGCTTAAATTGATATTTTGTAATTTGAGGTCTAAACGTTCAAGGGTGTTTTACACACATTTTGAACATTCAAGAATAAAGTTAAACATAATGATAAGGCTGCACAAGGTGTAGATTACTTTGCAAACATGGTGGTAGATTACTTTGTGGGTAGATTACAAAGTGTAGGCTTCACAAAGTGTAGATTACTTTGCAAAGTGTAGCTACCACACGTTTCGCAAGTACATAGGATAAGGCTTCACAAATTTTATGACAAAACTTGCACCTCACCTGCTCCAAACCCACTACCTCCACCAAAGATCAACACTTGCCACTGTTGACAAGCACCAAATTGTATCCAATTGCACACCTTGACGGATCATGACCGTATGGTCACATTCCTAAATTTACAAAGAATAACAAGAATAACATAAGAAAAAAAGCAAGCATTTGTGGAGGATATCACCATCCAAACTGAGAGCCAATTATCAATGAAATTTGACTCAATTATAAAGGCTCTTGCATTCCTAATGAAAATGGTGAGTATCAACGTAACTTATTTGAATAGTTGAATAAGCTCAAGCTTATTCAATAAGCAAATGAACCAAATTTAAACATATAATCTTGTTTGGCGATCAGTTTTAACTTGGATCTTGTTCGAAAAAAAAGAAAGAATAGTGAACAAATATGAACTTTATATATTTTACTATGCTCAACTCATTTACAACCTTAATAGAAGATACACAAACTGGTATGAAGGCTTTAAACAGATATAGCTTGGTACACGCACGTTAAAAGAGGAGGAAATAGCACAGACATGCTCTAGCAAGAGTAGCTAAAGATTTATAAAGGGGATGAAAACATGGACTGCTTCCTTACCTACTTAAGTATAATGTAATATGGCTTTTGATTTAGCCATGGTTTGAGTAATAAAATGTCTACACTGATTCTTAATAAATAAATAAATAAATAAATAAAGTTCTCTAATTTTATGTCATTTTTAAAATAATTTAAACCACTTATTGGTTGTTAGGAAATTTAGACCCCGGTTGATAGAATTAACAAGTTTTAAACCCAAGTTGTTAATTAGATTTATTATGAATAAAACTTGTTAAAACAAACAAACATCAATATCATGTCAAAATCATGCAGCGGAAAAATAAATAAGACAAGATATGATGACCTAGGAAAACCAATGAAACCAACCAATTTTACAGTAAAAAACCTGGGGGGAAACCTTCCCGAAAAGCAATTCACTATAGTAAAGAGAAGTTTTAGATCTAGTACAAAACCTTTGTCCCTAGACTCTACAATCCCCGTAGATGAACTTACAGCAGAAACCTTCTATTGCTTCAAAACTTCTGAACTCTTCAATATATGAACGCTACCCTTTTTGTTGCACGGATCCCAGTACGTGACTAACTCCTTTGCACGAATCCCAGTACGTGACTCACTCACCAACTTGAGGAAGAAGAATGTTGGTTGCAAAGTTCTTCACTTCATTAACAATGAAGATCAAGAAACACTTGGTTACAAAACCCTAAGGCACAAAGACGCAGTAACTTCTTTCAGAGAGAATAAGGTATCGGTCACCTTTTGCATATGTTCTCCTTGTATTCTCTTATGTGACGGCCTCTAAAATAAGCCTTATATAGGTCTAGGGTTGTGAGAAAAGAAACCCTACACAAATACATAAGCCTGGCCCAAAAATCAAAAAGCTGAAATTCCGTAACCTCGACAGATAGCAGCTATCGAGGAGGTGTCGAGAAGGTGTCGAGGGGACAGAAACTTTCTCGATCGATCGACCAGCTATTGAGAAGGTGTCGAGATTGCAATAACAATCAATGGAAGAGCTCGATAGATAGCCAGGTGTCAAGGAGGTGTCGAGAAGCTATCAAGCTATCTGTCCACAGGTGTCGAGCTATCTGTCCAGCTTTATTGAACACCTTTTCTTCACTTGTTTCTTGATTAAATCTTCATGGCTTTAATACTAGACTTGAACAACATGTTTCTTCAAGTATTAAACACAACTTAGATCTACCCAAATACAAATAAAGTGCGTTTTGTCAAAGGATTAGCCAACTACATAAAATAGTGACATATATTCCTAACAAGTGAAACACATATGTCCTAACAATCTCCCCCTTTGGCAATCCGTGACAAAACCACAACAAACAAATGAACATATGAGAGAAGTCATAAATCACTCAATTCATATTCACTTGTTGAATACAATAAAATCTATCCTAACACAAACCCTTGAAAAACTTTGCAAGAAAAGAGTTTATGGCAAGTGGACTTTGACAACCTGTATTTCTGAAACACTTAAACAAAACCCATCAAGACATCTTATGTGAAACAGAAATAAATAGATTGCATACAAGTATAAGAATCATGTGTATAAAGACAGAAAAGAAACAACACATGTAGAGGTAGGTGAAAGAAACATACATCAGCATATAAAGAAGATAAGCACAATGTATATAAACAAATGGTCACAAGATCCAATGTACAAGAAGAAGGAAGTAAGCACTCCCCTTAACAAGATGAAACACATCTCCCCCTTACAAAGGAATGTATTTCTTCCCCTAACTTGTAGAATCTTAAAAAAGAAACCACAAAGTCTCCACAATTTCTCCCCCTTTTTGTCATGATTGACAAAGGGTACAAGAAGCTATAAAGCTTCATCCGAGAAACATAAAAATGATCAAGGATGATCAAGGGGGCACAAGAAATCCATATAAATGCATGAATGTAATGAAACAAGATGCTATGGATGACAAGATAATAGAAGGATGCAAAACATGTGAAAAACAAGAAAAAATGTTAAGCACATAGATCCCAAAACACACACACACACTAAACAAGTCTAACCAATTTTATTTTTCAAAAACAAGTCAAGACAGTTTAGTGAGCATACATTAGCACATGTAAACATTTGTAATGGCCAAATCACATTGTACCTGTACATGTATCAAGAGTAGCAAAGAATATTGCGTGTTGTGTGTGAAAAATATCGCAAGATTGCATATGTGTATACAAGTTATGACAATCTGAGATATGAGAAAAAACTTTAACTCACACACAATCATAACTGTTTGATGGGGACTATCACATTTGAGGTACATTCTATAACTCCCACATCTCCTAGAAAACACGCTTGCAATCATATTTAAAGCATTTTAATCTTTTTGCTTTTTATTTTCTTTACATATTTTCTTTTAAGCATATCATGCATGGGCATAAAAAGAGAGAAAAGAAATACCCAACATGTTAAGCATAGACATTGCACTTTTGCTATGCCGAAACATACGGATATCTTTGACACTGCACTTTTGCTATGCCGAAGCATACAGGTGTCCATGACACTGCACTTTTGCTATGCCGAAACATACAGGTGTCATATTATAATTGGCGGGCAACAGTGGTGAGATGGTTATTTATGCCTTTCTCTTAGAATTTTCTAGTCCTACCCGTCAAAAAGAGTGATATGTGTGTTAAGTTTTAAGAGATAACTTAATCTTACTCATCACAAACAAGAGCCACAAAACTCACTTACTTAGTTGTGTATTACTTAGTTGTGCATAGAGATGCTCATCTAAGTTACAAAAGATACAAAGTTTAGAAAACTTTGTTTCAATGGCCATCCAAGGTACGCAAGTACCAAAGTATACAAACACACACTGTTTTTGTATTTTTCTGATTTTTCATTTTTATTTTTATTTTGAAAACACAAACAAAAATAAGAACTAAACAACCAAACAAAAATAGATAAACAACAAGAATGCATGAAAGAAAAATGCATATGCATGAAAACATGATAGAAATATGCAAATGCATGAAAGCATGATTCCAAAAGCAGATAAGAAATCAAGCAAAAAGTCCTACTATAGATAGAAAGAATCAAAGCAGAGGACAAACAGAAAAGACAATTAAGTCTTACGCTCCTTTCTCACCCACACAGCACGAGTCTTTGGCCGTGAAGATGAAAAGGCATGTGTCCTAGTATGTCTACTAAAGGACATAGAAGAAGTAGAATTCTCCTGAAATTGAGTTAAAAAGCTCAAGACTTTTAATAACTCTCCAAATAAAGGTTTAGGTCCTTGAGAGGAAACCTGTGACCGTTTGGACAATTGCTTGTGAGGATACAATTTAAAGCAATTAGGACGAATGTGTTCAGCAACACCACAATGATGACAAACATGAGGTCTAATAAAGGATTTAGAATTAGTCAGAACAGTTTTGGATTTCATACCTTTATCACCTTTAGATTGTGGCACAAAGATAATCCTTGATCCAGAAGCCATGGACGAGGAGGGGCTGGAGGAAACAGCATATCCTAAGCCAGTTTTATCAGAACTAGGCTTTTGAGCACTCAAGACTTCATCAAGCTTTGCACTAGACATCCTTTCTATTTGAGTTCTAGCTTGACTAAGCTCAACCTCAAGATTCTTGACCTTCTCTTCAAATGAGGTGTTCTCCATAACAAGAGTTTCAACTAACCTCGTAGTCTCATCTAACTTGACTAACAGATCAGCTTTTTCAGTTTTTACCTCATTAAGCTCTTTTCTACAAAGATGAGAAGTCTTTTCAGATTTTATGAATTTAGTGCATAGCTTATCATAGGCTTCCTGAAGGGTCATCTTCTTGGGTACTTCATCATCAAAAGAATCCTCACTGTCACTAGCACTCTCCACAATCACCTTATCGGTTGAGACAGTAAAGGCCATAACGTGGCGACATTCATCCACATACTCATCAGAAGAGTCATTCTCAGTATCACTCCAGGTAGCAACCAACCATTTATCTTTTGACTCCATGGTCTTTTCCTTCATGAGGTAGTTTGGATACTCTATCCTCATATGACCAAAACCTTTGCACTCATGGCATTGGATAAGAGGTTTCTCATTCTTGTCCTTCCTAAAAGATTTAGGTTTCCTAGGAGGTTTGCCCTTATCCTTTTTCCTAAACTGGAGAAGCTTGATAATCTCATCAGTTATGAAAGTCAGATCCTCATCCTCATCATCATCTTCATCTTCACTTTCATCTTCATCTTCATAGTCCTCAATCTCTTCCTCGTACCCTTAAGAGCCAAGTTTTTACTCTTTCCACCTTTTCCCATTGAGCCCAATCCTATCTCATAGGTTTGAAAGTTCCCTACAAGCTCAATCAAAGGAATTTTGTCAATATCCTTTACTTCTTCAATGGCAGTGATCTTGGCATGGAATCTTTCAGGTAAGGACCTAAGGATTTTCCTCACAATTTTGGGTTCTGCAATACATTCTCCAAGGTTGAAGGCAGAATTCACAATATCCTTGAGTTTGGCATAAAACTCATCAAAGGTCTCATCCTCCTCCATTCTTATTTCTTCAAAACTACTAGTGAGTCTTTAAAACTTCACAGTCTTTACTGCCTTGGTACCTTCATGGGTGGTCTCAAGAATGGTCCATGCTTCCTTGGCAACTTCCGTAGATGATATCTTCTTAAATTTCTCATTGGTCACCCCACAAAACAAAGCATTCAAAGCCCTACTGTTGAAATTTGCAGCTACAATTGTTGCATCATCCCAATCCACAGGTGCTTCCTTTGGCTTAATCCAGCCAATTTCAACAGTTTGCCATACCTGTTCACCTAGGGCTTACAAGAAAATTTTCATACGAACTTTCCAGTACGCATAATTAGTTCCATCACATAAAGGAGGTATAAATAAAGATTGTCCTCTATCCCTGACAACAGGGGTCAATGGATCACACTCAGGAAATTAATCCAATCAGAGTGAACTCGCTCTGATACCACTTGTTAGGAAATTTAAACCCCGGTTGATAGAATTAACAAGTTTTAAACCCAAGTTATTAATTAGATTTATTATGAGTAAAACTTGTTAAAACAAACAAACATCAATATCATGTCAAAATCATGCAGCAAAAAAATAAATAAGACAAGATATGATGACCCAAGAAAACCAATGAAACCAACCAGTTTCACAGTAAAAAACCTGGAGGGAAACCTTCCCAAAAAGCAATTCATTATAGTAAAGAGAAGTTTCAGATCTAGTACAAAACCTTTATCCCTAGACTCTACAATCCCCGTAGATGAACTCACAGTAGAAACCTTCTACTGCTTCAGAACTTCTGAACTCTTCAATATATGAACGCTACCCTTTTTGTTGCACGGATCCCAGTACGTGACTAACTCCTTTGCACGAATCCCAGTACGTGACTCACTCACCAACTTGAGGAAGAAGAATGTTGGTTGCAGAGTTCTTCATTTCATCAACAATAAAGATCAAGAAGCACTTGGTTACAAAACCTTAAGGCACAAAGACGCAGTAACTTCTTTCAGAGAGAATAAGGTATCGGTCACCTTTTGCATATGTTCTCCTTGTATTCTCTTATGTGACGGCCTCTAAAATAAGCCTTATATAGGTCTAAGGTTGTGAGAAAAGAAACCCTACACAAATACAAATGTCTGGCCCAAAAATCAAAAAGCTGAAATTCCGTAACCTCGACAGAGAGCAGCTATCGAGGAGGTGTCGAGAAGGTGTCGAGGGGACAGAAACTTTCTCGATCGATCGACCAGCTATCGAGAAGGTGTCGAGATTACGATAACAATCAATGGAAGAGCTCGATAGATAGCCAGGTGTCGAGGAGGTGTCGAGAAGCTATCGAGCTATTTGTCCGCAGGTGTCGAGCTATCTGTCCAGCTTTATTGAACACCTTTTCTTCACTTGTTTCTTGATTAAATCTTCATGACTTTAATGCTAGACTTGAACAACATGTTTCTTCAAGTATTAAACACAACTTAGATCTACCCAAATACAAGTAAAATGCGTTTTGTCAAAAGAGTAGCCAACTACATAAAATAGTGACATATGTTCCTAACAAGTGAAACACATATGTCCTAACATTGGTCAATTAAAAAAACTTTAAACTCATTTAAAAGTGTTTTCAATCCATTTAAACCCTACAATCCATTTAAAATTATCTAAATTTTCTTAGAGAATTTTATTATTAACTCAAATATATAACCGTAAATGAATTTTTTTTACTATATTCTAAAAAAATTCGCAATTCATTTTCAATAGATTTTCATAATTTGTTTAAAATTTATAAACATTAAATAAATCCTTTGTATTTCATAAAAAATAAAATACAAATTCATTGTATCATAATAAAAAGAAGTCATGTTGTAAACAATGTAAAGTAAAAAGATAAGTATATAAAATTAGGCTAACTTAATATCCCAGCCAATCTTTATGGTTAACCTTTGTGTTTATGTGGTTAATTATTATTTGATCCACTTATTTTCTATAATTGATAGATGGGTATTTTTATAACATTTTAATTTGTAATACCACTGAATAAATTATAGGTACTTTTGAAATATATTATAGGATTTTTTTTTGAGTAAACAGTAATACTTATTAGAATACACACGAAAATAGTAATATTAGTGTTTTAAACCGGGTTTATAATACATTACTAACCAAAGTACAACTAGAAAAGATCCTAACTTTTATAGTTATAGATTGTAGACTGAGGTTATAAACAACAAACACTAGACACACACAACTAATGTGGGATAAACATTCCTATATTATAGGATATATGAATAAATAAAAGTTGTAAAGATTATAAATAACTAATTGACTATATTTTAGCGATTGTATATGTATTATTTTAATGACTTGAGTTAATTAATCTTATATGAAGATATACATAAAAGACTTAAATGTTACGAACTCATATGGTTATGTTATTTTCTAACTTTGGGTTGATTGTGATTTTAAGAATAAGAAATGGAAGCAAACGTCATAAGTTGAAACTCTTAAAAAAAAAAAAAAAAAGGGTAAATTAGTAACTAATTATTGAAAATACTACTCACCAGTCACATCTTGAGCACCTATTGAACTACGATCACCCCTCCCCAACTCTATTCTTTCACTCCCTTTCCCACTTCGTCTCTTTTTTCTTTTCCTCTCCAATTCTTAACGAAAAGCTTAATTCTAATCAAGTGAGAGCACCAATTATCTTAGCTTCAACAAAATGAGAAAAGAAAATTTGAATTTTTCTCATGACTAATTATTAGGCTGACCGAATAGGGATTTTTTAGAGATGCAAAAATTTGATTGTGAAACTGGTGATAACCATGTGGGCATGTGGGTCTTGTTGTTGGCTTCTTAATGGTTTAGACTAAACTTAAAGAATCTAAAAGTGAAAATGGTGTTTTCCATTCATTCAACTGTAGTTCCATGAAATTGTGTAATCCTTAATTGATGTCACAAACTTATAAGGTAAAATCAAAATCGGTTGATTGAAGAGCTTGTTTGAGTTTTTTGGTGATAATTATATTCACGTAAAATTATAAAACTTTCATTATGCACAGGGACAAAATTACTTCTTCTTTTTTTTTTTTTTTACTCAAAAAAAAAAAAAAAAAAAAAAAAAGAAGAGGAAGAAGAAGAAGAAGATGTAATTGTGTCCCTGTGCCCCATAACTATTCCGGCATGTAGTGACTTGCTTTTAAATTATAAATTGAACGTATTATAGTTCCATTTGAATTAGTGTCTAAAACATTATTTATGTAATGATTGTCACAGTAGAGAAATGTGAACATTGCTTGCAGATCAAAAGCCTGATACCAGCAACTGTGATACTCGTCTTTTCGGCTGCAGTTTGTTGGTTTCTTTAATTAAAATGCTTCAATTTTGGATGGTAAAGTGACATTGGTAGATGTCATGAAATTGCTTAAGACATTGCAACTCTTTTATTTTTTTTAATACAAAATAAAAATTCTACTATAGCTTAATTTAAGTGTATATGTGTGTGAAACTCTTTCCTGAAGATTTCAACCCCGACTCTTGCCCCCAACACCCTAGAAGAACTTAATACTTGTAGAGTGACCATTGCGCCAAAGGTGCATGACGATGAGACATTGCAACTCTTAAATGTATTGTTTCTTATTTCTTCAGTTTCTACAAGCTTTTCATGTACTCATTAGAATATACCGTAGACAACAGCTGATATAGTAATGGATCATCGTCATCATATAGCTTTCCAATTATGAATTTTACATTCATAATCATATGATTGTCATAATAATACATCTTTGATACTCGGTTTTAGAGTGTGCATATTCCAGATGTCAAATTCATGAATGGCTTTTGATGTATAGAGACCATTAAGTAAGAGTGGTGGAAAAAAAAAAAATTCTAAGTCTTAAGAGTGCATATTCCGGATGTCAAATGCATTAGAATGGCTTTTGATGTTATATAGAGACCACCAAATAAGTGTTTGGTGAAAATAAAAATATCACTTTAGCATCATTAATTTTTATATATTTAAAAAAAAAAAATTGCGGATGATCAAAGGAAATAGATTTTGCTGAAAGGTTAAGGGAGTTCAAGCCTTTAGTAATGCATACATCACTGATCACTAAAAGACAATACTAAATTGCTGTGAGCAAAGTAGTAATCATTTAAAAGAGACTAATGTAGTTTCCCATCAAAAAAAAAAAAAAAAAAGAAGGGACTAATGTAGGCTTCTAATTCTACCCTAGTTTTAGTTAAAACTAAAGATATTTTGATGAAAGTATTGTAAATAAAATAAAAAAATAGCTAAAATAATACCGTAAAACCTATAAATAGCATCAAAAAGTGCAATAACACTCATAATTAGTAATAAAATAAACTAAATAGTAAAAAAGCCGAATTTTTTAGCCAATGCCAAGTGCACACTTAATATTTTGAGCAATTATTATATTACAAGTTTGATATCATTATGGATATTATTAATGAGGAGTTAGAATTGGAATTTCTTCTCAGGTAAGGGATTGCAAGGGGCCAAAGCTCTGCCCACGAAATCGATATAGTTCATGGAACAATAATAATGGTTTGGTTTTTTATGTTCTTCAAAATCAAGAATGGAACCAACTTTTCAACAATGTGGTGGTGCTAATCCTGTCGACCTCTGCGGTCAAGTTTGATTTGCTGGCCAGCAATCAAGGTACTGAGCTGACTCGATTCAGTTAAAATCCAAAGTAAATATTTTTGTAGAATATTACCTGTTTATTTTTAATTTTTTGAGAATAATGCTAATTTTTAGCTTTTTATCTCAAATTATAAAAATAAAGTACCAGACATAAAGGACACTTTAGTATGCAAAGAATTCACGTCGATTACAAAAATGTCATACAACTGTATGATAAACTGTAAAAGAAGCACACACTCAATAAATGAGAGAAGGAAAAAGATAAAGAATGAAAGAAAAAAAAAAAAAAGACCCCAAATATAAACATACCCCAAGATGTCAATATGAAAGGTAAAATGTAGGCCTTTCATTTTAGAAGGCAACCGAGATAACTGTTTTTAATTACACAAAATTAAGCAAGCATAAAATTACAATACCATGTTGGAAATTCTAAATAAATATTGTAAGACAGCAAAATGTAGGGAAGAAAAATGGAATTTGGAGCTGTCACGCACAAGCTTAGGTTCATTAATTTATACAGACATTTCAACCTGTTGCAACAAAGAAAAGCATTTATAGTGAGAACACTAATAATAACGTTGATTAATAACAAATTCATCTTTGAAAGAACATATCACAAACCCAACCTATTCATGGAAATTTCAAATAAAACTACTAACTTTAAACTTTCAGCATCTAAAAATGCTATTATTTAGAAAATACATTAATTGATCTAAAACAGTAAAACTTTAGTATTTAAGGTACAAAAAGCTTTCTAGATAGTTAGCTAATGTCAATGATCATAATCATCACAAAAGAGATCTCAAGAAAGCCCAAAAGGTTGGAATCATTTTGCAAGTTGGTCCTCACATTCTTTCAGAAAACCAGCAAAATGATTCCAACAGAATGTAATAACAGGTATAAGAAATCAAAACAATTTCAAAAAATTGGGGATCTAAATTCCCCAAGGAAACGCCATTCCAATGCACTTTTTATGTTAGGACTTGGTAGTCAAAACCCCAAATAAAGACTAACAAAACCACTACAAGAGCTATAGAGGAAAAATGCTGTCATAAAATCTTATAATTTAAAGGTATTAGTCCATAGACCGTTTTAGCTAAAATTGACATACAATTGGCAATTCCTTTTGAAATAATCATGCCTATTAACATATATCACTCCCAAAACAAACATGGAAGCCCTTTTGAAATAAGCTCAGAGCCTAATCAAGTTTGTTGCCAGGCATCCACATAACTAATAACATCAATGTCCAAAACAAACATCAACTTCACCAATTTCAAAATACCACTCTCTCACTCACTATTTTCATAATTCAATACTCTCACTCACCCGTTTAGCCTTGCTTGCACAGCATAACCTAACATTGGTAACTTTAAATTTTGTTTTTTCCCTTATTTCGGAATAGGCAACTCAAATTATCATTTAGTCATGGTAATTTAAAGATTTTCTAAAAATCTTAGTTATCAACTTTTTCAGTTTCGTTTAATTGTTTTCACTTGCCTTCTTGGTGGGTTCTAAACAGTTGAACACATAAAGGATCTTAGAAATGCATTGACATCTAGCTAGATGGTAGAAACCAAAAATACAGACGCAATAAATTCCATAACCTGTTTCTTACTTGCATTAGAAAGTACTCTCTCTAAAAGATTAAAGTACTTTCACTTGTTCATTGTCATATCAGATTTTCTATTACCACAACATTTGCTAAAACTTTTTCCATAGCTTGAATGTACCTATCACTCTTTCTCCATAAATTTATTGGTGTAGCAATCCCACCAAATCAACCAAACCATAAATAAACAGCTTGTGATGACCAGTTAAATAACACCAGGTCTGTAATAATCAACATAGGTAATCAATTAATCATGCTCTCATATGTATATATACATACGAAAAAAAAAACATCTTAAAACTTAACATAGGTAATCATGATGAAGTAAAGTTCGATATAAAATTCATAGAAGAGATAGAATACCGTTGAGAATTTGAGTTCACACGTTGAAGAAGCCCTTGGTAACTCAAACAATTTCTTGAGAATTCGAAAATTTTTCTTATAACTCGATGAGCCAGAAAGAATGTCCATTCTTTCCAATACTTTCGCATTCTCTAACATATATGTTACGAGTTTCAGTTCATGTTTCAACCCTTTAAATTGCAGTAAAGAAATTGTCCGTAGGTGTGATTTTAGACATTTTGGAACATTAACTGGCTGTGTCCAGTAAGACTCATGTGGTCCTTCTGTATCCACCTGAGGAAAACAGAGCCAGCAGTGTATAAAACGTGAAGCCTAAGAGAAGATTAGATGAAATAATTTTTAAAACCAAACTGACCTTGCTAAGAATAAGGTTCTCAAGATTGGGAGAACTTTGAAGCAAAATTGGCAGCAGATGAGATTTGCAGCATTTTACTTCAAGTCGCAGATGGCTCAAATTATTAAAAATGGGAATATCATTTGCAGAAGCAAAACTCAGAGACTGCAATAACATTATTACAAAAAAAAAAAAAAAAAGTTGAGGTGAAAACAATCTAACAGAATTTGAAATTGAGGACAGCAATATCAAAAGGAAAGCACCTTGTTATAACGCAATGTCAAATTTCGAACGTTCGGAAGCGCTTTAAGAAGCTTGACAATGCAGTCACCGTCATTTTCATGCTCTTGTGGTTGAAGCTGATAACTTTCAAATACTTTAACAGACGCTTCAACTATATTGGTTCCTTTTCCCACCGAAAAATCATGGAAGTTTGGATTGTTTAGAATCAGAAACTTGAGATTCGGCGCATTTATCTGAAGCTTACCAAATCTAGGATCTTCAACTTGATTGTCGATGTTAAGATACTCCAATTTTGGGTTATTAAAAACAAGATTGACATTATCGTAAGGTTCATTCAAAACGTGCAATCTCAAGAGGTTTGGGGAACCAGTTAAGAGGCGATGAAACGAGTCATCATTTGCGTACTCGATTTTTCTAAGATAAAGGCGTTTCAGATTCGGAAGATGAACAGAAGGAGGACAATCGAGAACAATTAAGCCTTTCAGTTCCAAAACCTCGAGTGATTCGCAGCTGAAAAGACTACGCGGCAACTCACAAGTTCTGTTCCTTATAACCGAGAGGTGGAGTTCTTGGACGCCATGCTCGATTGCATAAGAAACCCATGTAAGAACATGGCTCAGATTAACATCAACACGACGGAGCACATGTCGGAATTTCTTCACAGGAAATGGTTTGCGCAGAGCCAAAACTCTGAACACGAAATCGTCGTCTCCGAAATCAAGAGTGGGGACCATAGTCCAGAGCTGCTTCCACCTTGTTGCCAAAATTGTTGTGGCGACTGCATGTTTGGTTGGGAGGAATGAAAGGATGTGGCAGATCAGAGAATCCGGTAAATCGCTGATTCTATCAACGTATTTTAGTTTTCTGCATTTTGATTTTGATTGGGCCATCACTTCTGGTCAAGGTTGGACATGATATCAGTAAATAATCCAAACTGAAAAATAGATTTGTTACGAATTACATGTTTTTGAACAATCAACTGATTTTTGCACTTTCAAACATATACCCAACAAAAAAAAGAAGTGTAAAAGAAGAAAGACAAACAAAAAGGACACCAATAAGAACGAAGGATCGATGAACTTCATAATCATCCCATTACTCATCGAAAAATAATATAAATGCAAAACTAAAATACATTTAAGACCAAAATATGTAAAAAAAAAAAAATTTACCTGAAAAGCTGAAGAACATTAGAAATCTGTGATGACAAGGTCTCTCCTCTCTCTCTCTCTCTCTCTCTCTGTTCTATGTTGCTCTGGAGTGCGCTTGAATTGGAATTATAAATGAAAATTATTTTACTGATTAACTTATTTTTGTAAGTATTTATGGTATATTATTATACTATTTATAATTTTATTATTTATGATTTTACTATACTATTACAATTAATTTTTATTTTTATTTATAATATTTTCAAAAAAAAATTTAGTTTTTAAAAAATAAGTGATATTTAACTACACCTTTATATTATCACTTTTTTTTTATCTTACACTTGCTTTATGTCTTGAATAATTTTAGTGTCATATCCAATTACACAACTTTACACATAACTCACTTTTCACCAACTACAGTTTGCTAGAGTGACAATATATAAATAAAGTTATGTAATTGAGTGAGGCATGAGAATTTTTCCTATGTCCCACACCTGTGATATTATTATTTCCTTTTTCGAGGTTTTGAAGTCTGATTGAACTTACGCTTCCAGGTCCTGGACTCCCGGTTGCTTTGTGTACCTACCACCTACAGTTTTTTCATGGCCGAGGTTTGCTCAATTATCGAGGTTTCCTCGACCAAATTCGTACATGCAACCAGAGTAGTTTTACCTTAACTAGTAAGTCTAATTCTGATTTCACAATTAATTTCATAACTTTACCGCATAGGTGAAATTATGAACTTATATAGACTCATTATTTTATTTTTATAGTTTATAAAAGCATTAGAGCATTCACAGCAGTGTAGCTATAATGCTATATTGCTAAAATTTAGCTCCACAAACACAAAAATCACGTTGCAGCAGTAAAGGCAAAAGTTAAAATTTTAGATGATTTGCTACAGTGCACATCTTTATATAGATGTGCACTGTTCATCAAAGATAAAAATAAAATGCATTATTTTATTCCGGTTTTGATTAAAAAAAGGCCACTTGCTCTCTCTCTCTCTCTCTCTCTCTCTCACATTCAGTCTCACCGTGCCTCTCTCTCTCTCTCTTTCTCATTCACTCTCATCTAATCCCTGAACTTCATCTCTTTCAATCTCACTCTCTGCTCACTGCCTCTCCATCTCTTCTTTCTTCCTCCACAGACCCAGACCCTTCTTTCTTCCCCAAAGACCCATCGCCGATCTACACGAGCCCAACCGCCACAGACCCGTCGCCGCCGACCTGACCAATTTCGGCCTCTCTTCTCTATTTTCGGCGTTTCGGTTTTGTGTTTCGGGCTGTGCTTGTATTTTGGCTTTGTGTTTTGGGTTGTGCTTGTGTTTCGGGCTGGGTTTTTGTTTTCGACCCACGTTCAGTCGCTGACCTGACCCATTTCAGCCTCTCTTCTCTATTTTCAGCGTTTCGGTTTTGTGTTTCAGGCTGTGCTTGTTTCGGCTTTGTGTTTCGGGTTGTGCTTGTGTTTTAGCTTTGTGTTTCGGGCTGTGCTTGTGTTTCGGATTTGTGTTTTGGGCTGGGTTTGTGTTTCCGGCTGTGATTTTTCTGCTTTCTTTTTTTTTCTTCTTCAATGGTTTTGATGGGCACGACGGAGTTATGGTTGTGCAGTGATTTTTATGGGTTTGATGGTGGTTGTTGTTGTGTGTTGGTGGTTGAATGAAATATTATTTTATTATAGTGTTTATATTATTTTATTGTGTAAAAGCTAAAATAGATCCACTGCTGTAGCATGTGTGTAGGTAAAATAGATAAAGTGACTTTTTGTGTAGCTAAATAGCTAAAATTTTAGATGCACTGCTGTGAATGCTCTTAGTATTGGAGAATGCTAATATCAAATCTAAGGAAAATTTGAAATTTTAAGCTCCAAAACTATCTGCATTGGGGAATGATAAACAGCAGTATTGTAGATTTTTTTGCAATACTGTTACAGTGCAATTCTAAACATAGAATTGCACTGTAGCAAGTATTGTAAAAAAAAAAAAAAAAATTTATTTGGAAGAAAGTTGAAAATGAGAAAGAGAAGAGAGATGGGAGAGAAGATATAATTTTGAGATATATTATTTTATTATGTAGATATATTATTTTAATGAGTAAAAGAGAGAAATAGAAGTTTGAGATATGGAGGTATTGTAAAATGATATGGTATAATGATAAAGTGACTTTTTAGAATTGTAAAATAGAGAAACATTGAAATTTTTCAATGCTAATGCTCTACCTCACTTAGGGTTGTCCACAGGTCGGGCTGGGTCGGTTTTGGAACCAACCCGAACTCGACCCACCGGCGTCCGGTGGAGGCACGGAGAAACCCGAATCCGACCGCCGAAAAAATCGGTCAAGTTGGTTTCGAGTGAAGGATAGCGTTGGTCGAGTCGGATCGACCACCGGAATAAAAAAAGGTATCGAAATTGGAAAAAAGAATAGCCAAAATCTGGAAAAAGCATCACCGGAATCTGAAAAATTCGCCGAAATCTGAAAATTCTCGCCGAAAACTACATTTTATCGCCGGAATCTGCATTTTTTGGCTGAAAATGGCTGGGATTTGGCCAGATCTAGCTGGATCTAGTTGAGATCTCGCTATATCTGGTTGAGATATCACTAGATCTAGCTTGTTTTTGCAGATTTGGCTGGATTTTTTCATAGCTCCGGTCGGGTTCGGGTTGCTCGGGTTTTGAAGATGCAAACACGCTACTCGACCAGCTGGTGTCGGTTTTTGAGAACGAAAACCCGCCGCCAACCGACTGGACCTTCGGTTCAGGCCAAAATCGGGTCGGCATCGGACGGTTTCGCAGGATTGTCAAGCGCCGGTCGGGTTTGGACAGCCCTAACCTCACTATATAAGTAAATTATGGTTAAGATTGTAAAAATGATTATAGTACTAAATTTATTCTAACTAATAATAGTAATGTAGCAGTACTTTTTTGCTAACTTTTAAGTCTACCCCGTAAAAGGATCCAGCTCCCAAGGTTTTATTTTATTTTCTTTTATCTTTTCGAGGTTATTGAATCTTTATTGAGGATTTTGAACACCAGGAGCCAGGACTGTACCACTTTGGAAGGAAGCTATCTTCCTTTTCTTTTTCTTTTTTTCTTTTTTTTTGATGGGAGAAGCTATCTTTCTTTGGGTTCTACTCCTGCAAAGATTTGTTTGCTTATGGTTTTTAAGCGCAGCGTAATTTTATATATATATATATATATATATATTTAAAGAAATATGCTTAGATTACACTATTTTTCAAAGTATGTCACACAACCTTTTGAAGCGGCAGACAACCACTTTTTTCTTTCTTCATTAGAACACTAATATAATTTTTTTTATATTTTTAATAAAGAAAATATAAAAACCTTTTAAAAATAGTTTATTAAAAATTTGTATGACTCAAATTTTAAGACCTCATTTGGTAGAGTTGTTAAACAACTTATTTTCAATTTTTAAACAACAATACACACTTTTTTACATACATTTTTACGCATTTTTTCATCCACACGTATTTCAAAAAATTATAAATAACATTACTCAAACTCTTCTACCAAATGTACTCTAATATTTTAGCCAACACAATTTACTACTCAGATGTAATCATTGCCATTGGGAAGCGGGAGTCTTCGGGTAATCAAATTTCAAAAATATCAAAAAGCTTTTTTTTTTAAAAAAGTCTTTTAACTTAATATTACTAAAAAGTGAGTTTATATGTGATATGAAGGGCTGTTTGATAGGGTAGTTTAAGCAACACTTTTTAGTTTTTAAATAACATTACACGTATTTTCACATAATTTTTCACTCACACATATTTCCAAAAAATACAAACAATGTTATTAGAACAGAGTTACCAAACAGCCCCGAAAACTATTGGAAATTATTTGGAAAGATGAGGAAAGAAGTAAATTTTGACAATACTATTACCAAAATTTTAATAAAAAGTATGAGAAAGGAGAGAGAAATAATGTGATGGCTGGAGTGAGAAAAAATTTGAATTTCGGTATTGAGATTACTAAAATTCCTGCTGCCCAAATTTGGTTGCCCAGATGAAGTACCCAAAGGAGAAAAGTGCTCGAAAGGAAAAAGCAATTGTGACAACCAAGTAGTTGAAATTGTAGGGGAGGAAAGAGGAGAGAGAAAAATGGAATTGTGGCAACTAAGGATGTGTTTGGATACCACTTATTTTGCTGAAACTGAAAACTTATTGCTGAAAGTACTGTAGATCAAGGTAAAAGTTAGTTAAAATAGTACAATGGTGTACGGTTTTTAGACCCATTAAACAACAACAGGATTAACCTAGTTAATTAGCCAAGTAATTAACTTAGTCAAATTATGCAAATCTAGGTTATCACACTCAAACAATCATATCAAGTATATAGAAGCTGAAATATAAATAACATAAAGATATGATCACTCAGGAAAACCAAACCGGTAAAAAACCTGGGGATGATTTAACCTAGCTATCCTCAAGGTAAACTTGAATCCACTATAGAAAGAATTGAAGTTTTACAATAAGACTTAGACCATTAACATCTTATTGCTACCCACCAGTAGAAACTTACTACACGACCACGTGCAAGCTCCGAAACCACAGACTCCTTCTTTCTTGAATTCTCCAGCAAGTACAAGCACTCTCGCTTGTGTATCTTTAAGCTCTTATGGCAGCAACTAAATAATCATCAAGTTCTTGAACGAATCTCCTTCTTGATAATCCTAAGCTTGTGTGAAGGAAAACTCCTCACAGATCTCACAAGAGATTCACACAAACAGCAATATGAGCAACCTCTAAAATGTGGTTAGGATTTGCCTTATATTCCTAGGGCAAAAACATAAAACTTTAAACGTTTTAGGAGTTAGGGTTAAGTTGGAATTATGCAGCAAAAATACATTCTGCACGAGATTCCATTGATCGAGCCTAAGTTTCGATTAATCAAGCCAGGCCGAGATGCACAATAACTACTGCATCAGCTCAATTCCAACTTTACATAAAAGACCCAACTTTGAGCAAGTCTAAACAAGACTAAACAGTCTGTTTTAATCATGGTTTGCCACCAATACATATTAGAGTTCTAAATATATGAAATCCTAAGTCTTTAAAACCTAACAAACTCCCCATTTGGCAATCCATGACAAAGCACAAACTAAAAGCTCAAAGTTTACAAAATAAAGCCCTTTACATAACAAATCCAATCCTAATTACTATCCATCAGTTGCAAGTGTAGACAGCAACTCAATTGAATCAACCTGTATTTCTTGAAATACTCAACAAACACATAAACATATGTGTGGAAAAACAAGTAAACAAAATAAATTCTTGATTTCACCAAAGCACAACATAAAGACATATATCAATGAATAACTCATAAATATAAATTAATAAGCAATGAAACAAGAAACAAAAATAAAATGTATCTCCCCCTAACATGAATAGCCCAACAAAAAATACATCAAGAGCCAAAAGGAATGTAAAATACAAAGTGTAGCTCCTAGATACAATCTAATCACCACAGGCTCCAACCAAACAAAAAAGCTCCCCCTATCAACAAAAACTCTACAAGCTATACAAAAGCTACTCCCCCTTTTTGTGACAGAATGCCAAAGGGCAATTAGAGTCCATCATCAAAAGGAGGTGGCATAGGAGATCGTCTAAACTGCGCCAACTTTGCACGCATAGCACGAATCTCATCAAGCAAGTCCACCAAAACCTGTCCCTGAGCCGCTTGAACGGTCAAGACATGATCCAACGTACGTCGCATGTCGAACTCATCATAAGTAGTCAGTGGAGGAACATCAGCAGTAGCAGCAACACCAGACGTCTCAACCTATGCATCACCTGTAGAAGACGGAGGAGGGGGTACAACACCAGAAGACTGAACACGAGGAGGTCTCAAATGTGCAGCCCTGCCTAAGGAAAGTGGCACCTATGGGACCAGTAATATGTACGGGCTCAGACGCGGGGAAACCATCTAAACCTAAAAATAACAAAATCCTATGAATGAAAATAAGATAGACAAGAGCATGACCAACAGCGCTACCCTTATGAATCTCGTTCAAAGAACACACACATCTCTTTATAGGGATGGTGTGGAGATGAGAAATAGGCCACAAGGAATGACACGCTATTCTAAGAAAAAGATAGGAAGCCTCAGAAAGCTCAGCGGACATGATCCTAGGATCAGAACCCTACTAGATAGAAGATCCAGTGATGTATGACATGACATCATCCAAGGGTGGAGACTCCTCATAAGAATAGATGGGCTGCCTAACGACCGGGACCCCAAGAGCTTCAACCATAACCCTAGGGGTAATAGTGAACTCAACACCTCGTATCCAACTCCTAACAAGGATGTTGGAATCATAGAAGTGGCAAGAGAGGTTCGAGTAGAACTCTCTAATCAGGGCGGTCGGGGGTGGATGATCTATCTCCAACAAGGACAGTCAACCCCTACTCTCAAAATTTGCCCTAATGGCAGGATCAACCTCATCTAAAATAACAGAACGCTCAGCCCAAAATTTTCTCTTACTGTTCAACTTATCATAAGCCTCTCTGCTTTTGGCATCCTTAAACTGCTCACTCCTAGAGGGAGACTCAGAAGAAGAGGAGGGAGTCCTATGGGCTCTAGTCTTCCTAGGCATGGTGTT
Organism: Quercus ilex subsp. ballota; assembly: GCA_032727855.1. Taxonomy (NCBI): domain Eukaryota; kingdom Viridiplantae; phylum Streptophyta; class Magnoliopsida; order Fagales; family Fagaceae; genus Quercus; species Quercus ilex. Next base: position 29,906,918 of record CM064912.1, on the reverse strand, counting down.
AAGGAAAGAACAAAAACACAAAGCAGAACCAAAAAGAACAAAAAAAAAAAAAAAAAAAACCAAGGGCAGACTGCAAGTTAGCTCAAAACAAATATAGAACAAAAATCTATATGATGCATAAATAGTTTAAATGTCATGATGCATGCTCTAAAGCAGTGAAACCAAGTTCAATTGAAGTTCAAATTCACAAAATTTGGCTTGAGCAAAGAGTTTCTAACAAAACCCCAAAATTTGAAAAACCACTTGTTTGTTTGTAAAAAATATTGACCAATTGATCATCACACAATACAACATACAGTTTAGAATGATCAATTACATTAATTCAACAAGCCAATTTCATCAGTTTCACTCAATTTGAACAAAATCCCCAATTCAGATTAATTTCAAGCCCTAGAATTTCAATTCAACACAAAACCCCAAATTGATCAAATTAAGCATCATAGATCAAGTTTAAAACATCTCCCAACAAAAACCCAATGATCAACTTCACAAAAAATAGCTTGAATCATCAAAAATCCCAATATGCATAGGTTCGAAAATTTCAAAGAAAAATGCATGATAAATGCATGAAAATTGAAAATAAACTTAAAAAGGAAGGGTATAATGGACTTACTGGCCTTAGAGGAGAAAAACCTTGCAAAAATTTGGGAGGAAAACGACAAAAATTTGATGAGTGAGCTTGTCCGAGTCAGAGAGAGAGAAAAAAGTTTAAAACTTTTTGAAAAATTGTTTTGAACGAGTCAAAAACTGATTTTTAAAAAACCTGATTCACGATATTTGATTGATCGAAAAACAGTTTCGATCGATCGAAATAGACAGAAACTCATAAAGAATTTTTAAAACAAATTCGATTGATCGAAAAACAGATTGTATCAATCGAAACAGACAGAGGCTCACTTAATTTTTAAGAGAAAAACACAGTTTTGAAAAACAATAACACATTTTGGGCAAAAAAATCTCCTCAAAGCATTGAAATAGATGAACAAAATGCATGAGTATGATATGAAATACTTTTCAAAAACACAAGTTTTTAAACCCAGTTTCCCAAAATTAAGATTTTCACACATTTTCATTTTGAATTCTCAAGCATCAAATATGTTTTGCATACAAGACTCAAGGTATTTTTAAACTTGGTTGGTCAAACCAAAAACACACACAATAACATGTACAATGTTTAGCAAAGAGTAACTTGTGTAGTGTGTGCAACTAGCAAAAGCTTGAGATACATGTGAGGTGATATGTGAATAGAAATCAACCACTAAGTCTACAAAATTCATCACATAGAATTTGAAAGAGACTATCACCTAAAGAGTTACATTATACAACTCTCACATCTCTTAGATCATAAGCTTGCAATCATGTAAGTTTCTTGAATTTGCCTCATATTGTACACACTAATTTTAGTTGTTCAGAAACTTATTAAAAGTCGGGATAATGTACACACTAATTTTATTTATTTTAATTTAGCATTAAGCCCAATAATGTACACACCAATTTTAAGCAATTAAACCGAGGCTACACCTTATATTGTTTTTGTGCATGTGCTACACTTTCTCGAGCACACAATCTTACGATATGCACTAAGGTGTTCATGATTGGCTATTGAATAGTGGCGAGATGGTTATTTATGCCTTTCTCAAAAGGTTCAAGTCTGACAGTCAAAGACATATGACTTTAAGATCAAGACAAAGTGATCAAAAGCCATAAACATCTTTCCCACACAACATGCATTACAAAACTTTAACTAGTAAAGTGCAATAAAAAAGCTCATTCAAGCTAAACAAGGTACAAAGACATGTTATGTGAAAATAAATTGATCAACCTTGTTTTCAAGAACCAAGAGAATAAATATAAGACACAATTTGCTTCCTTTTCCTTTTATTTATTTATTTTATTTTGAAAAGAAGAAACAAAAACAATCTTAGAATGAAATGCATGAATGTTATGCAATGTAAATTCTAGAAGCAAAAAAAGAAAAACAAACAGAAACCAAAAAACCAATGGTCATAAAGAGTAAAGTAATGAAGCACTAGGACCATGTCAGAAAGACTCAATTAGATCGAGTCTTTTGCATCCAAAATCTTTTAGATGCACTACGAGCATTTGAGTTCATATTCACATTAGAGTGATTTTCAACTCCAGGATTGGAATAAAATTTTAGAGCCTTTACCAATTCACCAATAAGTGCCATAGGATCTTGTGCTTGAGGCATAGGCACTTTCGACTTATTTTCTTGTAACAGTTTGGACAAATGTGTTCAGACTTTCCACAAAAATGACAAACCCAAACGGGCTTACCATGCATCTTGTCCTTAGAAAGGGTAGACTCCTTAGATTTAGACTCTTTCAGATCAACCCTAATCTTCCTAGGAGGTGTGACCTCTACAAGTTTAGCAGTCTCACTCACAACCTCACTCACAGGGGGTTCAGAGGAAGAAGGAACAAAGTTTGTGGAATGGGGTGCAGACACAGAGATACTTTCAACAAAACCTAATCCAGATTTGTCAGAATGAGACTTTTGAACACTCAGCATTTGATCAAGTTTAGAACTAGCAAATCTAGCAACAGATAAATCATGTTCCAAAGATTTAACTTTATCAAGCAAGAGCATATTCTCAATTTTCACATTGTTCAAAAGTTCATTAGTATCAAACAATTTAACAAGCAAACTTTTCTTATCAAGCTCAAGCGATGCAATTTTCTTTAAGCCTAATTCAACATTCATGACATCCTTTGCAGCAACTTTGCAAAGTTTATTGTAGGCTTCTTGAAGATTTGCATTCTTAGAGAGTTTCCCATCAGAAGGGTTCTCTTCAACAGAGACACTTTCATTGACTACAGCAGTAGCAGTGAAAGTAATGAAGTTTCCATCCTTGTCACGCCCAGACTCATCATCAGAAACTTCATTATCACTAAGGGTTACAGCCATAGCCTTACCCTTAGACCTCAAGTATGTGGGACATTCAGATTTCATGTGACCATACCCTTGACATCCAAAACATTGAGGACCCAGAGAATTATTAGAAGATTGACTTATTTTTTTTCTAGGTTTTTCAGTGTTGTTAACCTTAGTGGGATCATTCTTCCTAAAGTTTCTAGGTTCAGCAGTGTTTATACCTCTTGCCCTTCTGTTACTATTCCTAAGAAAGTTTCTGAAGTTCTTGGCAAGGTAAGCAATCTCTGTAGCAGAGAGCTCATCATCAAATCCACCAACATTAACATCATCAACTGACTTAAGAGCCATTTAATAGGTCACAATCTGAATGACCCATTGTGATTAAACCAATTAATTAATTAGTCAAGTTATTAATTAATCAATTTATCATGCAAACGCGTGGAAGTATAAACAAATCACCAATAAACTAAATATGCAGCAAAAATTAAATGACACGGTGATTTGTTTACGAATGGGGAAAACCTTTACGGCAAAAACCCTATCGGGTGATTTTCAGGTCACCACTCCCGAAACTCCACTATTATCAAATCAAGCGGTTACAAGTAAAGGAATCCCAAGTACCTTACCAACCTACAATTGAACCCTTACCCCAATACCCAATTGGACTTAATCTGTAGTGATAGTTCCCCCTTTTGATGCACGGCTCCCAAGTACGTGACTAACCAATTTGATGCGCTGATCTCAGTATGCGGCTTACTCCTTTGCACGAATCCAAGTACGTGACTAACTCCACAACAACCCTTTGATTGTTGTAGTTGATTTGCAGCAACTTCACATAGAAACACCAATGTTGGTGCAAGAGACTTTGCTTAGTTACAAAACCCAAAGGCGTACAAGAAACGTAACAAGAACTATTTCTTCTATAGGAGGAGGCTGGGGTTTCAAAAAGAAAACCTTATGAAGCTCTCTAGGGTTAGGTTTTTCTTTTTCCCACCTCCTTTAAATAGGAGGTTAATGGACTCTTCTATTCCAAATACGTTTACACAAGCCTTGGGCTTTTCCTTGTCCAATAAGGATTATACAAGCCCATAAACAAATAGCCTTTTAGAATAAAACATTGCTGGCTATAATCTGAAAATCCGTAAGCTCGATTGATCGAGACATCTATCGAGCTTTAATGAATCTCGACAGATTAAGCTTCTGTCGAGGAGGTATCGAGACCTGCAGATTGTACTTTTCTTGAACAGTTCTTGAGTAGTCTTTATGTCTTCAATTTAACCACTTGTGATGATCATCTTGAACCTACTTAGATTTACCCAAATACAAGTAAAGTGCGTTTTGTCTAAGAATATGCCAATTACATAAAAATATGTCCCTAACAATCTCCCCCTTTGGCAATCCGTGACAAAACCACAAGAGTACATTGAATGTCCTAGAATACATTCTACTCAAGATTATAGAATAAATAAGCCTAGTCTAAAAGATCTGAACCTTGGAAGTTGCTGCAAGAAGAAGGTTCGGAATCTTGACTTGGCTTTAACTTGTCTTTCCTGAAAGGCACTAAACAAAACACATCAAGACACCATGTGGAAAATAATGACAAGTTAAATAAACAAGAAACATGTGTATAAAGAGAGAAAAGAAACAACACATGTGAGATAAAAAGAGTGAAACACATACATCATCATCAAATATAGAAACAACACATGATGTATGTAAATGGTTACAAAACCAAAAGATACACAACACAAAATATATGTCAATATCAATGTGTATCAAACTAACTCTCCCTAAGTTATTACATCAAAAACATTCTTCCCTTTAACATGAAGTTCTCCCCCTAAGTCTATTACCCCCCCTGAGGAATGACATTCAATTCTCAAATTTCTCCCCCTTTTTGACACGATTGTCAAAGGGCATAAAAACCCAAAAGACATGACAGGAGACAGACAGAAAACTGACAAAGAGGGAAACAAGGAGAACAAAGAACCATAGACCTACAAGAAAAAGAATAACAAGATGCTATGGACACAAAAAAATACAAAACAAAAAAAATGAAATGCATGCAAGGGAATCTCAATCGATCGAGAGGTGTCGAGACAGGTGTCGAGAAAGAAGGCAAAGACACAAAAAAAACAGAAGCTCGATCGATCCACCAGGTGTCGAGAAGCTATCGAGGAGACAGAAACTTTCTCGATCGATCCACCAGGTGTCCAGGATGTGTCGAGATTGCGATAAAAAAAATCTTGAGAAGCTCGACAGATAACAAGGTATCGAGGAGGTGTCGAGCCAGCAGTTAAAAGCAGTTTTGCGAGAAGCGAAAAACACAGACATGAATGCAATCCAACATACACCTCAACCATTGATCCAATCAACATATAAAGCTCTCAAAATCATCTTTCAACAAAAATTTAAGCACATGGATCCTAAAAAAAACACACACACACGCACACTAAACAAGTCTAACCAATTTTATATTTCAAAAATAAGTCAAGACAGTTTAGTGAGCATACATTAGCACATGTAAAACCTTTGTGATGGCCAAATCACATTATACCTGCACATGTATCAAAAGTAGCAAAGAATATTGCGTGTTGTGTGTGAAAAACATCGCAAGATTGCATATGTGTATACATGTTATGACGATATGAGATATGAGAAAATAACTTTAACTCACACACAATCATAACTGTTTGATGAAGACTATCACCTTCGAGGTACATTCTATAATTCCCACATCTCCTAGAATACACGCTTGCAACCATATTTAAAGCATTTTTGATCTTTTTGCTTTTTATTTTCTTTGCATGTTTTCTTTTAAGCATATCATGCATGGGCATATAAAGAGAGAAAAGAAATACCCAAGATGTTAAGCATTTGACACTGCACTTTTGCTATGCCGAAGCACACAGGTGTTTTTGACACTGCACTTTTGCTATGCCGAAGCATACAGGTGTCTTATTATGATTGGCGGGCAACAGTGGTGAGATGGTTATTTATGCCTTTCTCTTAGGATTTTCTAGTCCTACCCGTCAAAAAGAGTGATATGAGTGTTAAGTTTTAAGAGATAATCTTAATCTTACTCATCACAAACAAGAGCCACAAAGCTCACTTGCTTAGTTGTGCATAGAGATGCTCATCTAAGCTACAAGAGATACAAAGTTTAGAAAACTTTGTTTCATTGGCCATCCAAGGTACACAAGTACCAAAGTACACAAAACACACTTTGTTTCAAATTTTTTATTTTATTTTTATATCAAAAACAAAAATAAACAAAACTGAAAGTAAACACACAAAAACATGTTAAACAAACATGAAATCATGAAAGACAGATGCATATGCATGAAGGCATGATAGAAGAGTGCAGATGCATGAAAACATGATTTCAAAAACAGATAAGAAATCAAGCAAAGAAAGTCCTACATTAGATAGAAAAAATTAAAGTAGAGGACAAACAGAAAAGACAATTACGTCTTAGGATCCTTTATCACCCACACAACACGAGTCTTTGGCCGTGAAGATGAAAAGGCACGTGTCCTAGTATGATTACTTAAGGACATAGAGGAATTAGAATTCTCCTGAAATTGAGTCAAAAAGCTCAAAACTTTTAATAACTCACTAAGAATAGGTACAGAGCCTTTAGACAAAGGATGAGACCTATTGGACACTCGCTTATGAGGAAACAACTTGAAACAATTAGGGTGAGTGTGACCAGAATCACCACAATGGTGACAAACATGAGTAGTTTTAGAGCTACTCGGCTTCCTAGAAGGAGATCTAACCTTAGAGGTTGACAACTTAGGACAATTTGGCCTAATATGACCAACAATATGACAATGATGACAAGTGGGGACAAATTCAGAATTTTTATTCAACCTAGGAGGAGTTTTAGACATAGGTTTAGAAACTTCAGCATTAACATCAGAAATTTTACCTTTGTCTATCCTAGCAATATTAGCCTTCAACTCTTCATTATTCCTTTTAAATTGGGGAATATAAAAATATTTTTCTTTTGAGTTAGGCTCAACAACAAGTTTGGCACTAGTTAATTTTTCAACTTTAGTTTTAAATTCAACTAGTTGCTCTTCCAAACTCTTAATTTTGTCCACCTCAGATGAAATTTGATTTTTAAAATTCTCATTCAAATTATTGGCTTCATCCAATTTTGCAATCAAATCATCTTTTTCAAGCTTGACCTTTTTAAATTTAGCTTTTAATTTTGCAAAATATTCAAGAGATTTCATACAAAAATTATAAAGCTTGCAATAGGCATCTTGAATATCATCATCATCATTCAACATAAGATCATGCAAATCAAAACAATCAAGAGTTTCCATGACAACAAGGGTCAATGGATCAACACAGCAAAAATTAAAACATAATCAGAGTGTGCCTGCTCTGATACCACTTGATAGGCCACAATTTGAATGACCCATTGTGATTAAACCAATTAATTAATTAGCCAAGTTATTAATTAATCAATTTATCATGCAAACGCGTGGAAGCACAAACAAATCACCAATAAACTAAATATGTAGCGAAAGTTAAATGACACGGTGATTTGTTTACGAATGGGGAAAATCCTTACGGCAAAAACCCCACCAGGTGATTTTCAGGTCATCACTCCCGAAACTTCACTATTATCAAATCAAGCGGTTACAAGTAAAGGAATCTCAAGTACCTTATCAACCTACAGTTGAACCCTTACCCCAATACCCAATTGGACTTGATCTGTAGTGACAGTTCCCCCTTTTGATACACGGCTGCCAAGTACGTGACTAACCAATTTGATGTGCGGATCCCAGTACGCGGCTTACTCATTTGCATGAATCCTAGTACGTGACTAACTCCACAGCAACCCTTTGATTGTTGTAGTTGATTTGCAACAGCTTCACATAGAAACACCAATAAGATCTTCAATGTTGGTGCAAGAGACTTTACTTGGTTACAGAACCCAAAGGCGTACAAGAAACGCAGCAAGAACTATTTCTTCTGTAGGAGGAGGCTAGGGTTTCAAAAAGAAAACTTTATGAAGCTCTCTAGGGTTAGGTTTTTCTTTTTCCCACCTCCTTTAAATAGGAGCTTAATGGGCTCTCCTATTCCAAATAGGTTTACACAAGCCTTGGGCTTTTCCTTGTCCAATAAGGATTATACAAACCCATAAACAAATAGCCTTTTAGAATAAAACATTGCTGGCTATAATTTGAAAATCCGTAAGCTCGATCGATCGAGACATCTATCGAGCTTTAATGAATCTCGACAGATTGAGCTTTTGTCGAGGAGGTATCGAGATCTGCAGATTGCACTTTTCTTGAACAGTTCTTGAGTAGTCTTCATGTCTTTAATTTAACCATTTGTGATGATCATCTTGAACCTACTTAGATTTACCCAAATACAAGTAAAGTGCGTTTTGTCTAAGGATATGCCAATTACATAAAAATATGTTCCCAACACCATTGATTTGGATTTGCTAGTTTTGGGTAGGTCTAACTCATAGGACTGAAGAGATTCTGCAAGTTCATCTATAGGGATGGAGTCCACATCCTTGCTCTCAGTGATGGCAATCACTTTGGGTCTAAAGTCCTCAGTCAAAGATCTAAGAATCTTCCTAACAATTTTAGGTTGATCATAGATTTCACCCAGATTATATGCAGAATTAATAATGTCATTTAATTTAGCATAGAATTCATCAAAAGATTCATCATCAGACATCCTAATGCTTTCAAATCTAGATGTTAACTGCTGCAACTTATTAATTTTAACTGCCTTAGTGCTTTCATGCACAGTTTGGAGGATTTTTCAAACAGTGTGAGCAACCTCAACATTAGAGATTCTCTTAAATTCCTCCATAGAAACAGCGTTAAAGATGACATTCATAGTTTTGCTATTGAACCCAGCTGCTTCTTTTTAAGAAGTTTGCCGCTCACTCACAGAAGTAGTAGGCTTCTCCCATCCGTATTCAACGAAGTTCCAGACTCTCTTGTAAATTGATTTTAGGAATGCTTTCATCTTTACTTTTCAATAAGCATAATTATTCCCATCAAAGTGAGGAGGAATAACCAAAGAGTGTCCGTGTTCCATGACAACAGGGGTCAAGGATCAGCTCAGAGATCAAAAGATCTACAACAAGAGAGCAACCTGCTTTGATACCACTTGTACGATTTTTAGACCCCTTAAACAACAACAGGATTAACCTAGTTAATTAGCCAAGTGATTAACTTAGTCAAATTATGCAAATCTAGGTTATCACACTCAAACAATTATATCAAGTATATAGAAGCGGAAATATAAATAACACAAAGATATGATCATCCAGGAAAACCAAACCGGTAAAAAACCTGGAGGATTTAACCTAGCTATCCTCAAGATAAACTTGAATCCATTATAGAAAGAATTGAAGTTTTACAATAAGACTTAGACTACTAAGATCTTATTGCTACCCACCAGTAGAAACTTACTGACACGACCACGTGCAAGCTCTGAAACCACATACTCCTTCTTTCTTGGATTCTCCAACAAGTACAAACACTCTCGCTTGTGTATCTTTAAGCTCTTATGGCAGCAACTGAATGATCATCAAGTTCTTGAATGAATCTCCTTCTTGATAATCCTAAGCTTGTGTGAAGGAAAGCTCCTCACAGATCTCACAAGAGATTCACACAAACAGCAATATGAGCAACCTCTAAAACGTGGCTAGGGTTTGCCTTATATACCTAGGGCAAAAACATAAAACCCTAAACGTTTTAGGAGTTAGGACTGAGTTGGAATTATGCAGCAAAAACACATTCTGCCTGAGATTCGATTGATCAAGCCTAAGCTTCGATCAATCGAGCCAAGTCGAGATGTACAATAACTACTGCATTAGCTCGATTCCAACTTTACATAAAAGAACGAACTTTGAGCAAGTCTAAACAAGACTAAACAGCCTGTTTTGATCATGGTTTGCCAACAATACATATTAGAGTTCTAAATACATGAAATCCTAAGTCTTTATAACCTAACAAATGGGTCCCACGAATAGTACCAAAAAGTGCAGTGGGGCACATGAATAGTAGAAAAAATAAGCTGAATAGTAAAATAATTTTAATTTTCAATCCCAATCCAAACGCACAATAAGTTGCCGAAAATTGGAGGAAAAAAAAAAAAAAAAAGAATTGTGGCAACCAAGTTGCCAAAATTGAAGAAAATAGGAGAGAGAAATTGTGGGCCGAAAATTGGAGGGGGAAAAAAAAAGGAATTGTGGCAGCCAAGTTGCCAAAATTGAATAAAGAAAAAAGAAAAATTGATTTGTGGCAATGGAATTGCCGAAAATGGGAGGAAAAAAAAAAGAATTTTGGCAATGGAATTGTCGAAAATTGGAGGGGAGAGACAGAGAGACAGAGAGGCAGAGACAGAGAATAGTCTGGTTAAAAAAAATATTTTGCAACATAGATTCTTATTCTAAAGAAAAGAAGTACACATATTCTTATTCTTTCCGTATGCCAGTAGTTTTTTTACCAAAATAATTTGGTTTGTGCTAGTATGTCATGTTCTTTCATTTCATTCTATAAAAGTAATGACTATAGATTATTTGCATGATTTGCTCTATGAAACAAATAATTATAGATTTAAGTACATTGATTCTTATTCTCTACCAAAAAAAAAAAAGTACATAGATTCTTATTCTATGCTAGTGCTAATATGTGAATATGTTGCAGGACCTATCCATGCATGCCCCGAAGAGAGAAAATTATGGAAGAAAAAGATGATTGATGTACACACTATAAAAAAGTAAAAAACAAAGAAACAAAGATTCTTTGCATTATTTATCCTATGAAACAAAGAAACAAGATTCTTGTGTTTGATTCTTTGTAGAGATTCTTTGCTGACACACTAACAAAACAAAAGTAAAAGTGAATATATGTTTATAGTTAAGTAATTTGTTAGTATTAGAGTGTCCCATCTTGGTCTGTGTTGTGTTGTATTTGGTCAATTGACGTATCTAGTTATATAGTTTAAAATCTAAGAATTTAACTTATATGGAACTTGCATCCTATTTAAACAGCACTAATGCTACTGAAGTTTCCACGATTCTTATTCTCCACTCATTTTCCCTTAAAAATTCTATCAATCTTCTTCTTCACTCTTATTTCCCTCATAATTCTATCAACCATTTTCAATTCATGCGTGCCATACATTCTACAAACAACTATAAGGAACAACACTTGGAAATATTTATCCATTCTTTATCTCTTACAAGGTGAGTTACATCTCTTAAGTAGTTACTTTTCTTCTTATAATATTTATGTTGATATGTTTTAGGGACATGGCTAAGCATGAAAATCTTGTTTTTGTATTTTGTGTTTTGCAATATGAACTAATTTGTATGATATGTTTTAAATTATTTGTCCATGAATTCTTGCCTAAAATTTCATATAGCAAAAATATATTTCAAAATTGACATATTCCTTAAAGAATACTTACTTTGTTAGCCTATAATAAACATGTATGCTATAAGAAAACCAAAAATAGAAAAAAGAAAAAAAGGCTAGTATATGCTCATAAATCAGAAATCTAAGTTTTAGCTATAATAATAATAATGAAAATTGTAAGATACTAGAAATATTTATCTATTATTGTATGGATGCATGAGAATACTATAATCTGTCTTGTTTTAGAAGAAACAAAATGTAAAGCCACATAAAATAATTAACTTAACCCATAACAGATCCTTCTAAATGTTAATGTTATGGTAAGTTACTTAAAAAAAAAAGAAACAAAAAATAATTTTTACTACAATGATGGACAATAATAAATTATCAGTGAACCAATCCTCTTTAATAGAATTCTCTCAGCTCTAGCTATTTAAACATTGGCTATTTAATGGATTACCTTCTTGTATTACATTTTAATGGTTGTGTAGTGTTAATATATTAATAGTTGTTTATTTTTCTCATCCATTCTGGTGGAACAATTAAGCATGGTGAAAATGAGATTTATTATGAAGGGCCACCTCCTTCTATGCTTCCATTAAGCCAGGGTGTTACATTTGAAGATCTATGTGATGGAGTAGCATCCACGCTTCATATAAATAGAGAAGATTCAAAACTTACTATTTGGTATAGATTTCCTTTTCAATGTCATCCACATCCTATGATTTATCAGCAAGTTTTGGTAGAAGATGATAATAGTGTCAATGCAATATTTGATATGTTAGGCTACCAATATGGATTTGTAGGTGCAGAGTTGTACGTGGGTGTAGAGTCCATAAGAAGCCATTGAGATGTTTTTCCCATTCGATATGCCAATGAAGGACTGAGTGGATTGTTTAGTTATTCACATGGCGGGCACTTTCATGATCCATATGCCACTCACGCTAGTTATTATTCTGAAGATGCAGCTCGTTCCCCAATGAACATTGCTGGTGCTAACTACCATGTTCCATATGCCTATGTTGTAACTGAGGACCAACATGTTCCTTATCGGCCAATGAACACCAGTGATGCTAACTATGATAACCCAATTGAGCATGTCTCACTAGAGGCTACTTGTTTTGAGTTTGAAGCTTAGTATAACTGAACCGCCACTCAAAGAGTTGCTAATCATCCCAATGATACACACCGCATAGCTGCTACTACTCAAAATGCAGTTCATACATTATCCAAAAGGATGTAGACCATGGAAAGTGATGACCAATTGATAACAACGAGGTCCTTAATGATGTTGGAGATGAACAAGAGCTTCCTGATGAACTTACTCATGAAAGCAATCCAACAATGGTATTCCATTAACCTTTATCGCTAAGATTTTCACAGAACACATGGGAAAATATGATTGATCCAACCCCACCATTTGAAAAGCCCATTCAGAGTACTTGAGACCCTACCCAAGAGTTTTATGTGGGCTTGCTTTTTGCTGATAAGGATGAACTACAAGCTGCTATTAAACAATATCACATCAAGAGGAACCAAACATTTAGTGTAAAAGAGTCAGATCCAACATATTGGTCTGTTTGTTGCAAACATTGTTCTTAGCATCTTCGAGCATGCTTTCGGGCTACACATGGGTTCTTTGAGGTTAGGAAATATAATGGTCAACACACATGTACAGAGTCCACACTCACACAAGATCACAAGCAATTAGATATCCATATTATTGAGAAAGAATTAAGGGATATTGTCAAAAATGATCTAACCATAAGGATTTCTTCACTTCAGCAGACTTTTTACAATAAGTACCAATACCGACCTTCTTATTTTAAGGTGTGGGAGGCGAAGCAAAAGGCAATTGGTGGAGCGTTTGGTGATTGGGACAGATTTTACCAATTATTGCCAAAATGGATGCAAGCTTTGACTAATTCAAACTCGGGTAGCAAGGTTATTTGGAGAACATTACCTGCTACTATGCTAGGCTGTGCGATATTCAACAAAGTGTTTTGGGCTTTAGGTCCATCAATTGAAGGTTTTCAACATTGTAGGCCAGTGATTAGTATAGATGGAACTTTCCTATATGGTAAGTACAAAGGTAAGTTACTGATTGTATCAATGTAGGATGGTGACAATAGACTTTTTCCACTTGCCTTTGCCATTGTGGAGGAGGAAACTGATGACAGTTGGACTTGGTTTTTGCGTTGTATTAAGAATAATGTCGCTAATCGGGATGGGTTATGTGTCATATTTGATCGTCACCCTAGTATAATTTCAATGATACGAACTCTATGTCAATTGACATGTTGGTATTATCGTTTTTACCTTCACCATGTGGCTAGCAATTTCAATCAACAAATTGGGAATAAAATCTTGAAGGCTATGGTAATGTGGGCAGGCATGGAGAATTAGGTACGAAAGTATCAAATAATTAGGGATAGAATTACTCAATTAAGTGTAGATGGTGATTTGTATTTAAGGTATGTACCGGTGCAGAAGTGGACTTTAGCACACAATGGTGGACATCATTATGGGGCAATGACCACAAATTTGTTTGAAAGCTTCAACGGTATTCTAAAGAGTGCTAGAGATATGGTCATAATTGCATTAGTCAAACTTATATAATACTGTTGTGTAGCCTACTTTGCCAATTGGTATACTAAGGCACTCGTAAGGTTACAAACAATGAACTCATTACAACTTATGCAAGGAATAAACTAAATAAATGGGAAAAAAAGGCACTAAAGCATTCAGTTATTGTGTTCAGTCATAAAGACGGTTTGCTTGAAGTCAGAATACTAATAAACCCTAACTTTGCATACAGGGGTAATCATCTTCATGAGGTAAATATGAGGCAGAGAACTTGTAGTTGTCAAAAATGGCAGGTTTATAAGATTCCATGCTCACATGTCATTGCCATGTGTAAATATCAAAACATATTTGCAATGCGATATATCGACCGCTGCTACCATTTGGAAGAACAATTTGTTTGTTATGCACCTAGATTTTGCCTGGTTCCAGATAATGTACATTGGAATGAGCCTAATTTCCCGGACTTGTATCCTAATGTTAGTCTGTGCCATTCAAAAGGTCAACCAAGATCAAAACGCTTCGAAATAAAATGGATTTAGGGACAGAGCATCAACCAAGGCTATTGTGCAATCTTTGTAGGCAAGAATGCCATAATAAAAGAACATGCCCCACTCGAACTGTGGCTGGCTCCACTAGTGGTCAAACTAAATGACCCAACATAAGATATGTATTCAATCTACTTCAGTGGATTGGTTGGATTGTTTTTTTTTTAATAGGAGTTGGACCGTATTGTTAGTTTGTATTATTTGAAAGAACAAGTTGGTACTAGTTCCATTGACAAGCATATATGATATAAACATAAGTTAAATTCTCATTTTCACGTTTAGCTAGTTACAACAATGTTTGTTTCCCTTTTTTTAGTGGCCCTTAGAATTTACCTTATCATTATGTTGCTTGTACTCATTCCACATAACTTATTGTTAATCATATTCACAGTCAAAATTTTGATAGTAATTTGTATGGATTTAGGGTTAATGATCAATATATTTTAATATGACGTGTTCTATCACTACAAGTTGGATTGGGGTGTGCGTTTATTTTTTTTCTTGTGTGTGTGTGTGTACTGTGTATTACAGTTTGGGGGTTTGATAACACCTTAAAATGTATACTTTTTATGGAGTGCTTAGGTTATTTACCATGTTTAAAGGCTTCAAATAAGGAAAGAAATCAAAGAACCAGAATCTAAAGAGGAAAATTCAGATTTGAGCACTAATTAGTATTTTAGGTGTACCTCTCTTCTCAAAAATCTAATTGACTCAAGGCTAGAACGGCTGGAACCGTGACTTAAATATCTACAACTTTCCAGTTTTGAGGTTTTCGAAATTCACAATTTTTGAAGGTCTAAATTAACTCACAAGTTGATGCTATAAATCTAGACGAAAATTATGTGGTGAAAGTTTTACTTTTCTTTGACACTTTTACGAGGGTTTGGAAGAGAGGCCATGGAGAATGAAAATAGAAATGTACACCACACTAGCCATCATGCAAAGGAAAAAGGATCAACTACAAAAATAGAAGTTTGACACTTTTTTTTTTTTTGCCTATTCTGCGCCTACAGTTGTGGCTACACATAGATTCTATGTTGGATTTGTAGGATTGGACAATTATATTAAATAGATGTAGGATTGAACAATTATATTAAACAAATGTATGATTAGATTAATTGGGCACTAATTTCAAATACCAAAATATATGTACACATTTCTTATTTTCACAAAGGTCTTGCAGTTAGTAGTACAATGTGATATGTATACTATCTAGGCATAATATTTTTTTACTACAATGATGCACAAAAAATGATAATACTTTAATATATTATTAATAGATAGTCATTTTATATTGATTAGTGATTGCCACGATGGGGTACACAAAGTTTTTGTTGTGTTCCACAACGTGGAGGATGCCTATTTACTTGTTGAGGGTACCTTCGTGCTTGCATAGGTACAATCATCTTAGAAGAGGGACTTTTCCCCATATGCCTTGGCTGCGTTCTAATATCAAAATTTGTTTGACAATTACCACCTTCGTCACTTTCATCATCTGATGACACCTCCATATCTTCTGCATCTTCTACATCTTCCCCACTATCCTCAATTGAGGCATCTTTCTCAAAGTTTGTTATGGAGGCCTCTTCCTTAGAGTTTGGAGCATATGCCCATGTATTTGGTGGTGTGCAGAAATCACCAATATAAGGGGATGGTTGGGAAGGCTGTGGTGTGATGAACGAGTCATGTTGTTCATGGTTGTACTACCCATGTGGATATGGATTATTGTGAAATGGATTAGTCATGGGTTGAACATCATATAAAGTTGGATAAGGATGTTGTGGGGAAGGGGAATGACTATCTTGGTCATAATTGTATTGCCCAAAATAGGATGGAGGTGGCAATGGTTGATAGGAGGGAGGTGTTGAACTAGGTTGGGGATAATGGTTATAGCTATACAAACCTTCAAATCCTTGTCCTTAGGAAGTGGATGATCCAATCTATTGATATAAAGTCATGTAGTACTCATTGACACTAATTGGATTATACTCATTGAAGGTGGTCGGCTCATTACGGGTGGATGTTGATGGCCCAGCTTGGGCAGAGTAGTACATATTGTGCTATGTGGAGGTGGATGGTCTAGCTTCATCATTTCCGCATTGTCCACGCTATGTAGAGGTGGACAAGCAGGTTTCAGTAGAGGTTTACGGGTGCCATCTTCCTTGGTGCCTCTATTGTCGCCCGAAGTGCGTTACCCTCTCAGTAGGGATGGAGAAAATATTTGTTTCCATTGATAACTTCACTCGATTGAGGCTCTTTACTAGTACTGGAAGGAATTGTTGTGCAGTCAGATCATTCTTTTGTTCGTTATTGATCTTAGTTTGCTGCCACATAAAAAGAAAAAAAAATTATTGATATTATTAAAATAGAAAAGCTATATATTTTTTTGTGTAAATAATTTGTTATCAATGTTAGTGCGGTATTATTGAAAAAGCTAAAATAATAACTTGGTACGTATAGGCAGCTGCCTCAAGTGTCATGAATAGGTGACCATGTTGATG
Organism: Quercus ilex subsp. ballota; assembly: GCA_032727855.1. Taxonomy (NCBI): domain Eukaryota; kingdom Viridiplantae; phylum Streptophyta; class Magnoliopsida; order Fagales; family Fagaceae; genus Quercus; species Quercus ilex. The sequence goes on along the minus strand of CM064912.1, from coordinate 29,889,980 downwards.
GTACCATGTTGTGTAGTTCACACCTAAATCAAAATTGTCTTCCCCAACTACATTTTGAGCTTGCTCATTTCAAATTCGGTAGTATTGTGCATGCTGCCTAGGCCAATTGACACTGGACTTTCCTGTCAACTTTACAGAATGCACAGATTTATCGAAATTGTCAGTAGGCCACTTTAGACATCTTTGCAACAACCCAAACTGTCACATTACTTTTTCTGGATGGTAATACTACACAATTTGGAAGCAAAGCAATGGCTATGTTGTAGTCCATATATGTTTTTCCGCAAGACACCATGGATGCAAATAATTACTGTACAGTGTCCAAAAAACCTGCAATTCCAATTACAATAACTATGTTATAATCGATCAAGAAATAACATATCTAGTAAATTAACCATTGATGCTTTGTGAAAACATATATGACCTGTTGATTATGATGTGTGTCGTGATTAAAACAACACGCAAGTAGAACATGCGTTGGTGTGTGAGTAAAATTTCTCTTAGTCGCCCACCTATACACAATTAATGATTGCCACTGATTTTAAGGTTTGGAAGTATCAAGGATAAATGCTATAGACTACAATTTTGTATAGAAATAGAAAATAAATATTATACCAACAACCGTATGGGTTGTCACCATTTAAATTCATTGGATTTATTAGAATTGGGTCAAATATGAAAACAAGGTATGCAACCTCCGTGCTTTTTCTAATGGCAGTAGTACACAACTCTTTATAAAGGAAAGCAAGTGTGGCACAAACCCAGCTATATTCCCCAGCTACACCAAAGTCCAGCTAGAGAAAGTAGCAATGCAATCTACTTTGGCTCTTATTTCCAAATAGTAAAGCCAAAACCTGGAACATGTATACCCTAGCATATTGTTGGATTGTTATAACATTGGCACCCTTTGGTAGGTTTAAGAATGTATTCCTTACCCAGATTATTTTAAGGCCATCATAGTCCAATCCTGTTGCAAGTGGTCTAACCCCAAGTAAATTCTGACAAACTATTCCCCAGTCCAAATTAGTGGGCCCGCACATTGCATTTCCATCAATAGGCAATCCTGTAATGATTGCTATATCCTGTTGAGTGATCGACATTTCACAAGTAGGTAAGTGACATGTATGGGTTTCTGATTGCCACCGCTCTACCAGAGAAGTGATAAGACCCCAGTCAATATCTATATGCGATAAGTGGGTGACACGGTATAGTTTACATTGATGCAAATTTGGGGAAATACACTTGCCTAATTGCGGGGGAGGTGCAAATGTTTGGGGTTGCACTCGTAAGGTGGAAACCTAAAATTTTTTTTAAAAAAGTACAATGTTATATTGGTAATGTTGAAATTATTTTCATGTAAATTGAATAATTGTAGATATTATTAGGACATTAATAAATTTTGATCTTACAACGTACATTGCCTTCCATTGCATCATTAGACATATGATATTGTTGTTGGGTTAGCAGAGAAGGATCGAATGGCTCAGGCTCCATTTCGAATATATTCTACATTAAATGCTACAATGAGTTAAACCATACAACATCCATTACCTCTATATTAGCAGGAAATTTTCTATAAATCAAACTAAATTAACCATTTTTTTGGGGACCGATTTAACCTCTATGATATTAATGAATTGACAATAAAGTACTATTAAGATCTTTGTTAGGTTCTAAAGACTTAGGATTTGATATATTTAGAACTCTAATGTGTAATGTTGGCAAACCATGATCAAAACAATATGTTTAGTCTTGTTTAGGCTTGCTCAAAGTTGTGTAATTCATTTAAAGTTGAAATCGAGAGGTTGCAGATGTATCTGCAGATGTAATTCATATTTTGCGGTTTGTGTGAATCTTTTGTGAGATCCTTGAGGAGCTTTCCTTCACATAAACTTAGGGTTTTCAAGGTAGAGATATTATCAACACCTTAATGATCAACTCAGTTGTTGCGATAGAAGTTTAAAGAAACACAAGCAGGAGTGCTTGTACCTGATTGAAGAATCCAAGAAAGAAGGAGTCTGTGGATTCGAAGCTTGTACGTGGTCGTGTCAGTAAGTTCTACTGGTGGGTAGCATTAGGAAGTCAAGCGTGGGTGCTTGTAAGTCCTTTTGTATGAACTTTGATTTTTTCATATAGTGGATTCAAGTTTACCTTGAGGATAGTTAGGTTAAATCCTCCCCAGATTTTTTACCGGTTTGGTTTTCCTAAGTGATCATATCTTTGTGTTCTTTATATTTCCGCTGCTTTATATCTTGGTATGATTATTTGATTGTGTTAACTTAGATTTGTATAATTTGACTAAGTTAATCACTTGGCTAATAAACTAGGTTAATCTAATTGTTGTGTTTTAAGAGGTCTCAAAACCTAACAAGTGGTATTAGAGTGGGTAGCTCTCTTGTTGTAGATCTTTTGATCTCTGAGCTAATCCTTGACCCCTGTTGTCATGGAACACGGACACTCTCTGGTTCTTCCTTCTCATTTCGATGAGAATAACTATACATATTGGAAAGTAAGGATGAAAGCATTCCTGAAATCTATTGATGATAGAGTTTGGAATTCCGTTGAGTACAGATGGGAGAAGCCCACTACTCTTGTGAGTGAATGGCAAACTTCTCAAAAAGAAGTAGCTGGGTTCAATAGCAAAACTATGAATGCCATCTTTAATGCTGTTTCTATGGAGGAATTTAAGAGAATCTCTAATGTTGAGGTTGCTCATACTGCTTGGAAAATCCTCCAGACTGTGCATGAAGGCACAAAGACAGTTAAGATTAATAAATTGCAACAATTAACTTCTAGATTTGAAAGCATTAGGATGTCTGATGATCAATCTTTTGATGAATTCTATGCTAAACTGAATGATATTGTTAATTCTATTTTTAATCTGGGTGAAATCTATGATCAACCTAAAATTGTTAGGAAAATTCTTAGATCCTTGACTGAGGACTTTAGGCCCAAAGTGACTGTCATTACTGAGAGCAAGGATGTGGACTCCATCCCTGTTGATGAGCTGGTAGGATCTCTTCAGTCCTATGAGCTAGACCTACCCAAAGCTAGCAAATCCAAGTCAATGGCTCTCAAGTCAATTAATGATGTTGAGGTTGGTGGATTTGATGATGAGCTCTCTACTACAGAGATTGCTTACCTTGCCAAGAACTTTAGAAACTTTCTTAGGAATAGTAACAGAAAGGCAAGAAATACAAACACTGCTGAACCTAGAAATTTTAGGAAGAATGATCCCATTAAGGTTAGCAACACTGAAAAACCTAGAGAAAAAGTAGGTCAATCTTTCAATAATTCTTTAGGTTCTCAATGTTTTGGATGTCAAGGGTATGGTTATGTTAAATCTGAATGTCCTACATTCTTGAGGTCTAAGGGTAAAGCTATGGCTGTAACCCTTAGTGATAATGAGGTTTCTGATGATGAGTCTAGATGTGACGAGGATGGAAACTTCATTGCTTTCACTGCTACTGCTGTAGTCAATGAATGCGTGTCTGTTAAAGAGAACCCTTATGATGGGGAACTCTCTGAGGATGCAAATCTTCAAGAGGCCTATAATAAACTTTGCAAAGTTGCTGCAAAGGATGCTATGAATGTTGAACTTGGCCTGAAGAAAATTGAATCTCTTGGGCTTGATAAGAAGAATTTGCTTGTTAAATTGTTTGATGCTAATGATCTTTTGAACAATGTGAAATCTGAGAATATGCTCTTGCTTGATAAAGTTAAAACTTTGGAACATGATTTATCTGTTCCTAGATCTGCTAGTTCTAAACTTGATCAAATGCTGAGTGTTCAAAAGTATCCCTCTGACAAATCCGGTTTAGGCTTTGTTGAAAGCATCTCTGTGTCTGCACCACATTCCACAAACTTTGTTCTTTCATCTTCTTCTAAACCTTCCGTGAGTGAGGTTGTGAGTGAAACTGTCAAACCCCCTATGAGTGAGGTTGTCAAACCTATAGAAGTTTCACCATCTAGGAAGATTAGGGTTGATCTGAAAGAGTCTAAACCAAAGGAGTCTACCCTTTCTAAGGACAAGATGCATGGTAAACTTGCTTGGGTTTGTCATTTTTATGGAAAGTCTGGACACATTCGTCTTAACTGTTACAAGCTTCAAGTTGCTAAGAGAGCAAACAAACCAAAAGTGTCTGTGCCTCAAGTACAAGATCCTATGACACTCATTGGTGAATTGGTAAATGCTTTAAACCTTTATTCCAATCTTGGAGTTGGAAATCACTCGAACGTGAATAGGAACTCCAATGCTCGTGGTGCATCTAAAAGGTTTTGGATGCAAAAGACTCAATCTAATTGAGTCTTTTTGACATGGTCCTTGTACTTCATTGCTCTATTCTTTTGTAACCATTGTTCTTTGGTTTTTGTGTTGTTTTGTTTCTAGGACTTGCATTGCATAACATTTATGCATTTCATTCTAGGATTTATTTTTGTTTTCTCTTTTAAATAAATAAAAAAAATAAAAAAATAAGGGGAGGAAAGCAAATTGTGTTTGGCATTATTTTTCTTGATTGTTGAAAACAAGGTTGGTCAACTTATTTACACATAACATGTCTTTGTACCTTGTTTAGCTTTGATGAGCTTATTCATTGCACTTGACTAGTTGAAGCTTTGTAGTGCATGTTGTGTGGGAAAGATATTTATGGTGTTTATCACTTTGTCTTAATCTTGAATTCACATGTTATTTGACTGTCGGACTTGATCCTTTTGAGAAAGGCATAAATTACCATCTCACCACTGTTCACTAGTTAATCATGAACACTTTAGTGCATATATTAAGATTCTGTGCTTAAGAAAGTGTAGCACATGCACAAAAAGAACATAAGGTGAAGCCTCAGTTTAAATGCTTAATGCTTAAAATTGGTGTGTACTATTAGGCTTGATGCCAAATCACATAATTAAAATTGGTGTGTATATTATGAGGCAAAATTCAAGAAACTTACATGATTGCAAGCTTATGATCTAGGAGATGTGGGAGTTATATGATGTAACTCTTTTGGTGATAGTCTCTTTCAAATTCTATGTGATGAATTTTGTAGACTTTATATTTGATTTCTATTCATATATCATCTCACATGTATCTCAAACTTTTGCTAGTTGCACACACTACATAAGTTACTCTTTGCTAAGCATTATACATGTTATTGTGTGTGTTTTTGCTCTGACCAACCAAGTTTGAAAATACCTTGAGTATTATGCAAAACATTTTTTTTGCTTGAGAATTTAAGGGGAGAATGGTAATTTTTTTTTTTTTTTTTGAATAATTGGGCTTAAAACTTGGGTTTTTGAAAAAGCATTTCATCTCATACTCATGCATTTTCTTCATCAGTTTTAATGCTTTGAGGAGTTTATGGCCAAAATTTTTTGTGTTCAAAACTGTGTCTTTTTTCAAAAAAAAAAAAAAAAAAAAAAAAAATTGTGAGCCTCTGCCTGTTTCGATCGATCCATTCTGTTTTTCGATCGATCGAAAATGTGCTTAAAATTCTTTTAAGAGTCTCGGGTTGATTCGATCGATCGAATGTAATTTTCGATCAATCGAACATCACGAATCAGGTTTTTAAAATATCAGACTTTGACTTGTTCAAGTCACTTTTCAAAAAGTTTCAAACCTTTTTCACTCTCTCTCCGACTCGGCAAGCTCACTTAGCAAATTTTTTTTGTCATTTTCTTCCAAATTTTTTGCAAGGTTTTTGTCCTCTAAGGCCGGTATGTCCATTATACCCCTCATTTTTCTTTTATTTTCAAGTTTCATGCATTTTTCATGCATTTCTCCTTGAAATTTTTGGACCTATTCCTATTTGGGGTTTTTCATGATTCAAGCCATTTTATGTAAAATTGATCATTGGGTTTTTGTTGGGACATGATATAAACATGATATTGATGGTTTAATTTGATCAATTTTGTGTTTTGTGAAAAATTGAAAATTCTAGGGCTTGTAATTGATTCGAATTGGGGATTTGTTCAAATTGGGTTCAATTAATGCAATTGGCTTGTTGAATTGATGTAATTGATCATTATATTATGTATTCTAGCTTGTGTGATGATCAATTAGTCAAATTTTTCCAAAATCTTAACAAGTGGTTTTCAATTTTGGTTTTTTTTATTAGAAACTCTGTGCTCAAGCCAATTTTGTGAAATTGAACTTAGTTTTACTACATTAGAACATACATCATGATATTGTAATTGTTCATGCATCATATAGATTTTTGTTCTATATTTCTTTTGTGCTAACTTGCAGTCTACCCTTGGTTTGTGCTTTGTTTTTTTTTTTTTTTTTTTCTGTGTCTTTGTTCTTTCCTTAGCATCATGCCTAGGAAGACTAGAGCTCATAGGTCTGTTCCCCCACCTTCTCCTCCCCCATCTTCCTTTGACAGTGGGAAGTTTCCTAGTGAGAAAAAGCAAGAGATTTTTGAGACACTGAATCTTAGGAGAAAGATATGGGCTGAGCATTCTGTTGTGTTAAATGAGCTTGATCCTACTATTAGGGCAAATTTTGAGCATCAGGGCTAGTTACCTCTGTTGGATATTTCTGATCCTCCTCCTCCAGCTACCCTGATTAGAGAGTTCTTTTCGAACATCTTTATCCGCATCTATGATTCCAACACTTCGGTAAAGAGTTGGATATGAGGTGTAGAGTACACCATTACTCCTACTGTAGTGGCTGATGCTCTAGGGGTACCTTTGGTCCAGCACCTTGTCTACCCTTATGATGAGTCTCCTCTTTTGAATGATGTCATGTTATACATCACTGGGTCTTCTATCTAGTGGGGTTCTGATTCTCAGATCACCACTGCTGAGCTACCTAAATTGCACTATCTCTTCTTTAGGATAGCATGTCATTCTATATTGCCCATTTCTCATCTTCACACCATTCCTCTCGAGCGGTGTGTCTTTTTGTACGCTCTTATTACTGATGCTCCTATTAGTTTTCCTCACTTGTTTTTTCGTTCTTTGAACGAAGTTTATAGGAGTTCATCTTCCTCTCATGCTCTTGTTCATCCCATTTTTATTCATAGGATTTTGTTATATCTTGGTCTAGATGATTTCCCTTCTTCTGAGCCCGTACATGTTATTGGTCCTATTGGTGCGTCTTTTCTTAGACAGAGGGCTGCTCATCTTCAAGCTGGCTCTAAACACCCTAGGTATGAGCCTTCTGGTACCGCACCTCCTCCTTCTTCTTCTACAGGTCCCGCTGGTGAGGATGTTGCTGATCTTGTTGGTGATGCTGTTGCTGCTGATGTTCCTCCGCCTCCTTCGGATGACTTTGATATACGTCGTACCTTAGAAACTGTCATGACCGTTCAAGCGGCTCATGGTTAGATTTTGGTGGACTTGCTTAATGAGATTCGAGTTTTGCGAGCCGACTTTGCGCATCTTCGTTCACCCTCACCACCTCCTTTTGATGATGGTGTGTGATTGTCCTTTGGCATTCCGTCACAAAAAGGGGGAGTAGAGAGTTTTGACACTTGTAGAGGAGTTTTTGTAGTTAGGGGGAGTATTTTTTTTTTATCGGAGCTAGTGGAGATATTAGATTGTATCTAGGTGCTTCACTTTGTATATCATTTTTGGGGCTATTCATGTTAGGGGGAGATACATTTATTTTGATATATATGATTCTTGTTTCTTGTGTTCGCTGCTTATTGATTTATATTTATGAGTTATTCATTGATATATGTCTTTATTATGTGTTGTGTGAAACATACAAGATTGTTTTATTTTTGTTGTATCTAACTTAAAGGGAGAGTTAGTTTACATATCTGTTGATTTATTGTTTTTCTGTCACACATGCGTTTATGCGTTTGTTGAGTGTTTCAGGAATATACAGGTTGATTCAATTGAGCTGCTGTCTACACTTGCAATTGATGGATAGTAGTTAGGATTGAATTCGTGTTTATGAGCATTATTTTTGTAAAGGGCTTTTATTTGTAAACTTTAAGCTTTTAATTTGTGTTTTGTCACGGATTGCCAAAGGGGGAGTTTGTTAGGTTCTAAAGACTTAGGATTTGATGTATTTAGAACTCTAATGTGTAATGTTGGCAAACCATGATCAAAACAATATGTTTCGTCTTGTTTAAGCTTGCTCAAAGTTGTGTAATTCATGTAAAGTTGGAATCGAGAGACTGCAGATGTATTAGTACATTTCGGCCTGGCTCGATCGATCGAAGGATAGACTCGATCGATCGAAAGTCAGCCAGAATGTTTTTTCTGCAGATTTTCTAACTCAGCCTTATCTCATTAAACATTTAGGGTTTTATGTTTTTGCCCTAGGTATATAAGGCAAAACCCTAGCCACGTTTTGAGAGTTGCTCTAGTTGTATTGTTGCTCATATTTTGCGATTTGTGTGAATCTCTTGTGAGATCCTTGAGGAGCTTTCCTTCACATAAACTTAGGGTTTTCAAGGTAGAGATATTATCAACACCTTGATGATCAACTCAGTTGTTGCCATAGAAGCTTAAAGAAACACAAGCAGGAGTGCTAGTACCTGATTGGAGAATCCAAGAAAGAAGGAGTTCATGAATTCGGAGCTTGCACGTGGTCGTGTCAGTAAGTTCTACTGGTGGGTAGCATTAGGAAGTTGAGCGTGGGTGCTTGTAAGTCCTTTTGTATGAACCTTGATTCTTTCATATAGTGGATTCAAGTTTACCTTGAGGATAGCTAGGTTAAATCCTCCCCAGGTTTTTTACCGGTTTGGTTTTCCTAGGTGATCATATCTTTGTGTTCTTTATATTTCCGCTGCTTTATATCTTGATATGATTATTTGATTGTGTTAACCTAGATTTGCATAATTTGACTAAGTTAATCACTTGGCTAATAAACTAGGTTAATCCAATTGTTGTGTTTTAAGGGGTCTAAAAACCTAACAATCTTGGTCAACCCTAAATTAAATAGAATATAAGAAATTAATCATAATCATACTCATACTCATAATTGGAATGGAATCAACACTAATTGTTGTATTCTTAAATTCATACACACATAATATAAAGTATAGTGTAAGTGAAGATGCATTTTCACAATATCTTTAATATATAAACACTGAGATTAAAAAATTACAATATCTGAAGGTATATTTTTTACAAACCATCTATATAAAAAATTACAAAGTAAGAAAATAATTTCCAATTAAATTAGGGGGCCGAGAAACTTACTACAATCGCGATACGAAGTGAAGGAATGTAGGAATTATAGAGTGATACTTGCAAGAAAAGAAAGGAAGAACAAAAAAACACAATCAGATAATCATGAATATCTTCTAAAAAAAATATAATCTTAAATAAAAACAAAAGAACAATAATTAAAAAAATAAAATTAATATATAGTGACTACTACAGTTTTTTTATGCTAAGTATTAAATATAACTTACAATGCTTGTAGTTCATAATGAAATTGAAAGAAACTCAAATAAAGGATTTATCAAGAAAATTTTTAATAATAATAATAATAGTTTTAGCAAAAATAATCATACACAAAATAATTAGTATTAACTATAATATAACCATATATAATATTTACAATATATTAGCATATAATATTTATAAAGCATATAATTAATTTTTATTTCCCAACCTATAACCACCCTGAAAAGTAAAGATTCAAGAAACTTAATACATTTTTATACCAACTAAACTTTAATGAAATCAAAAGAAACACAAATGTACGATTTATTGTACTAAATAAAAATAAAAATAATACACATACATATCTTTATTATAAACCAATAAACATATTATGCAATATGTTTTGTCCAAGTAATAGATGTAATAATTTAAAATAACAAAGTAAAAATGATTATAAAAAGATCACAATAATACAATTTATTATAATTTTTGTGGTCATATAATAATAATAACAATAAATAATATTAAATAATTTCAAAATTAACAAAAAAAATATATAAATTTAATTAGAGAGTTGAGATGCATATGACAATTGTGATACCAACTGAAAGAGTGAGAATTATAGAGTGACACTTGCCAAAAAAAAATCAAATAATAATAAATAAACACAAAATAACAACAATATTTGAAAAGTTTATGTGAATTAGTTTGACTCTTAAAAGAGTTCAAGATATTGTATTTATAATGATATCAACAAGATTCTTGAGATTTGCTATACAAGGCAATGTTCCACAATGAGTTATAAATATTTGAATTTCAAAATAGATCGTTCCTAGCCTAAGATAAAGGCAACAATCTATGCTAAATTTATGGACATCAATTAAAAGATATTTGAAAATAAAGTATTCCTAGCCTAAGTCATAGTTTTTTTTTTTTTTTTTTTTTTTTTTTTTTTTTTTTTTTTTTCAATTTTTAGAAGCACCTAAGTCATAGGCTGATTATATATGTTATCAACTACAAAATAATCAAATTCATATATGGTGATTATTACAATTTAGACTCAGTTATTTTTAAAAAAAAAATTGATATAAGATAGAAATTCTATTATAAGGCTGCCTAAGGGCCCAAATAGAAAAAAGACCCCCAAATTTTAACCAATAGGGTTTTAAAAAAAAATTATAATAATATTAATTAAGTCCAAATATTAGCCAATAAATAAAATAATATTTTTTTATCAAATGAAAAACAATAAAACAATGATACGTCCACAACATTTTTCACAACACTTGTGATAGGTAGTTACAGGGTATTATTGATGACAAAATATTAATTTTAGTGATGAATTCAAATTAACACATAAGATTTGTTATGAAAATATTATGAATGTAGCACTTCTAAAAAAAAAGAGCAATACAAAAAAAAAAAAAAAAAAAATTCACAACATTTTTCACAAGTTGAGTTGACAAATTTTTACTAGTTTTTATCTAAGTCCGCTACTAATATCACTTTTTTATTTACAACTATCAATTTGCCACATCAACAGTTATGCAAAATTTTGTCAAATTTTGTCTAAAGACTTTCAAAAAAAAAAAAATCTACATAGTTCATATTAATTAGTAGTAATTTTACATCTAAAACAAGATAATAGAATTTAAGTAATATTTAATTTTTTAAAATTATATTTAAATATATAAAATGTCTCAATTTCAATTTTCACATTAGGCCACCAAATACATTAAGCTGCCCTTGGTAAGATCATATGTGTAATAAACACTACTCTTGTGTTTTTTTTTTTTTTTTTTTTTTTTTTTTTTTTTTTTTTTTTTTTTAATTTTAATGTTTCTTCTAAATTAATGATATACTTCCAGTCTTTCCTAAAATAATAATAAAAATGTCTATTACTAAATTCCTGAAAAAAAATTCTATGAATAAAAAATTTAATGTAAAATTTAATAATGATTTTAAATATGTATCATAATTTTGTATTTTACTATTGTAAAATTTACGCACTACATACTTTAGGTGAAACTGGATCTCAGTGATTGTTAAAATAAATTTGATAAAATTAGTCAAATATATATTGTGGGGCCTAAATAATCTGGTGACCCCGGCCCAACTTGTATTTGGCCCAGGGCCTATGCCGAGGATGAAGTAAAGCCCGAGGAAGGAGTGTGAAGATCTGAATGGCCAGGAATCCTGCCGAGGACGATCCTGCCCTCGGCAACCCGAGACCGACACGTCAGCCATAGTAGCATGGCTGGGGAACACATCCAGGATAAACTGTCACATCCACACTGAATGCCCCCACCTAACTCCACCACCACATTAATGAAGATGAGGCCTCTGGCCAGGGTTGCCTTGGTTGCTGCGACTCACAGGAGTCTGATAAAGTGGCTGATGGGACAGGCAGTCAGAGGGGAGGGGCGTGGATGATCAATAAGTGGAGGAAAGAGGTTGTGAGAGAAATGACTATATATAGGAAGAAGAAAGAGATCAAGGGGGGGATTTTTCCCCCGGAAGGAGCCCCCGGAAGCAAGGCCATTACCGAGCTCCTCGGACTGGTGCCGAGGACAGATTTAGGAAGAAAGCCTTGGCCGACCGGCCTTCAACGAACACTACACTGGACATTGCCCGCTTGTTAGGGCCTAGCTCTTCAACTCACTCTCTACAAATTCATTGTAATGGGCTAACTGGGCTTGAGTCCACTCTCTTAATAGCAGAAGTGCTCAAACCCAGACCCTACATATATATATATATATATATATATTTATTTATTTATACAATTATAATTAAATTATGCATCGTACTGACTATTTTTTAGATAGCGAAGATATAAAAGCTTCAATTTAGAAAACAATTTAACTCTAAATTTTTAAAAATTATTTATACTCTACTGCGTGGTTATATGGAGAGTTTAAATTTCTGTCATTTATACACTTTTAAAAGAAAATTTTCTATCTCACATAGACTACCAATATACTGCTTCTACATTTTGTTATGATCGCAATTCTAATTACTAAAAGGCAGGATTCTCAACAAAAAAAAAAAAAAAAAAAATTACTACAAGGCAATTTCAATTCTCACCTATTGGAACGATATACGCGATTCCATATACACTTCTTGAGGTTTACACCCTAAATACTAATTCTTGGAGACAAATCAATTGCGACACCATTTTTTATATTGAAGTTCTTGGTCAATTTTGTGAAATATACTTGAATGGAGATTATCATTTGTCCAGTAAAAGGCAATGGATTACAACGTCATTGTATCATTTGACATAAGCAATAAAGTGTTTGAAATATTAAGCATGCCAGATTTGGGGGACAAAATTGCTAAATGCCCTTTTTGGGCAAACTAAGCAGCGTTTTGCCCTATTTTTCAAACTAATTAGGGAAATGTCCCTCTTTTGAAACTCGATTTTCTCAAAATCGAGTTATTAAAAAAAAAAAATTCTGGAGCCCTATAGCAGCGTTTTTAAGGACCTATAGTGATGTTTTCAGGACCTATAGTGACGTTTTGTAACTCGACTTCCATTAAATCGAGTTATAGGCAAATTTTTTTAATTTTTTTTTACCTATAACTCGATTTTATATAAATCGAGTTACAAAATGCCACTATAGGTCCTAAAAACGTTACTATAGGCTCCTTAAAAACGCCGCTATAGGGTCTAAATCGATTTTGAGAAACTCGATTTTCAAAAGAGGGGCATTTCCCTAATTAGTTTGAGAAAGAGGGCAAAACGCTACTTAGTTTGCCCAAAAAGGGCATTTAGCAATTTTGTCCCAGATTTGGGTTATATTTCACATTTCAATTAAATTTGAGAATGATTCTAAAAAAGAAAAAAGAAAAAAGAAATCAAAATCAAAATCAAATTTGGAAAGCTTTAGCTGTGTTGGGAAATTGTGTTGCTTCGATTGTTTACGACATTTGTGTGACTAAGAAAATCTTTGCTAGCAATGGCCAAATTCTTCTGGAAGAGGACAGAGGACAAGTAGTCTTGTATAACTTAAATTCTCAAGAAATTAATCTTCAAGTTAGAGGGCGACAATCATATCATGCAACACAAGCTATAATTTATGTGAACAACCTAGTTTCAATCATGAGTCGAAATGTCATTGAGAATTATTTTACCCTAGCTCCCTATTTTTTTTTGTATTCCACAATCATAAGCATGTCTCAAAAAGTAATATTCCTAGTCAGTTAGAACTTAGAATTGCTTTCAATGTTTCACAAGAAGATGATATTCCAGGTTATTTATATCATGTATTAAATTTGGCGAAACTACAATGTTGGTCCCTCAAATTTACCCAGTGTGTGCAATTGGTCCCTTAAGTTTTAAAAATGAGTTGTATTAGTTCTTTTACTAACTGCCGTTAGTGGTGTTACTTATGTGGCTAACAGAACAATGACTTGACATTTTCTTTAATAACATAACATTTATTTTTATTAAAAAATTAATTTACACCTAAGAAACAATTTGACCCGTCGGTACCAAATTAAAACTAGTATTCGCAATCTGGTTTATAAACCCACCCACAAGAGAGAAAGGGAGAGAGTATTGAAGAAACCCAAGCCCTAGCCAACGCCACTGCCTTTCGCTGGAGACGGTGGCCGCCTGCCTCACGCATCCTCCAAGTGACAACCACTGACCCGCCTCCTTGCTGACTAATATGGACTGAAATAGTGGTGCCAAACTTTGTTCTTGAGTTCTCCACTTTCTGGGTTCCCTATGAAACATACATATTTTGTTATCTTATCCTATATTTTTCATAGAAATTGGACGAGTGACATAATTTTGGGGTTTATGCTTTCTTATGGTTTTATTTTTATAGCATATAAGCATTGCTTAAGAAAGCCTGTTGTGTTTGGCTTTGCTAGCAATTTCTTTTCTTCACATAAAATGCATTTTTTTTACCAAGCAAATAGGAGGAGCTTATTGTGGATTATGTTGTCTTTGTATATATGTTTTCTGAAGGTACCAGTTGGCGCTATGATAGAAAGCTCTGGAGGAAAATATAAGTGTATATTTGGGACAGGTTGTGGGAAGACCCACATTCACAAGTTGGGTGACTTGAGGGCAACGGCATCGCTGACGGCGGCTAGGGCTTGGGTTTCTTCAATCACTCTCTCCCCTTCTCTCTTGTGGGTGGGTTTGTGAACCAGATTGCAAATACTAGTTTAAATTTGGTACCAACGGGTCAGATTGTTTCTTAAGTGTAAGTTAATTTTTTAATAAAAAGAAATGCCACGTCATTAAAAAAATGTCAAGTCATTATTTTGTTAGCCACATAAGTAACGCCACTAACGGCAATTAGTAAAAGGACTAATTCAACTCATTTTTAAAATTTGAGAAACCAATTATGCTTACTTGAAACTTGAGAGACCAGTTACGCACATAGGATAAACATGAAAGACCAACACTGTAATTTTGCTATTAAATTTCTACTCTCTATTTGGTCTGATCATATATATCTTATATGCATCTTATTGCTAGCCTTAAATGGATATTTTCGTGATGTCAATCCACAACAAAGTTACTAAATTATCCCCTCTTCTATTGGTTATTAACTTTTTTTTTCCAATTAGGTTTAAGTTTTTCATTTGGCAGGCAAAACCGCAGAAGTTGATGGATAGAGAATAGAATTATAGTTAACCTCTCGTATAAACATTAATAGATAACATTAGTCTAAAATTGTTATAACATTAGTATACAGACAAACACACTTGTTATATTACATAAAAAGAAAATGCACACATTTGTTATAAAATTGTAAAACCTCAAAAACTTATACGACGTAGATTATTATGCAAATCTGATAGAATTTAAATCTATAGTGTCTATTTTTGGATGATTGCTCTTTATCATCTTGTTATAGGTGGAGAGTTATATATATACATATATATATATATATATATATATAACCCCATATCTATTATTCCATAACAATATATTTTATCAAAATTTTTTTAGAGAAGAAGAGAAGAGAAAAATATATTTTAACATATTATGCCAAGTGACATATCTAACTTTGCACAAATTTCAATTTTATAATTATAAGTCTTCTATGGATTCTACACTGCCACACATTTTTGGCTTAGTATAAATTTCAATAAAAAATTAACACAACAGAGGCTCTTTGGTATCATGGATTTTAAATTTGGCTTACAGAATTTTATGCTCTGACCAACGCAAAACCAGATTGAAATAAGAAATATACATCATGCTAAAGAAGTTCTCTGTGACAACAAATGGTGGTCTTAATATATCATACCGAAGGCCGCGACTACAAATTCAAGATCAACATGTAAAGGCCCTTTTATTGAGAACATTTTTCAACAAAAAAACGCTTCAAATAAGTGTCTAAAAGTTTCTCTATTGCTAAGAAAGTCCTTTGACTTCTCTTAGGTAGTAGAATTATCGTCCCTTCACTTTGAAGGCTTGTTGTCTTCCATGTATTAACAGTGTTGATTCGTGGACTAGTTGGGTTTTTTATTTTCTTATTTATTTATTTTTTCGAGAGGGTATTGGGAAACAATTTTTTTCTTTTTCTTCTTCCCCATCTCATCATTGGTCATCACCTTTGGTATGGCTGCAATGGAAGAACTGACACAAAATCTGACTAAATTTAATCTTTCGGAGAGGGAGGGGCCTGGCTGCTGTTTAGAGAGCGATCTTAGCTCTCAAGACCATATCATTGTAGCAAAGTTTCTTACAAAACGGGCCCTCAACATCGATGCAATAGCTAGAACGTTTACTCCTCTTTGGCGATCTCGAAATGGTTTTCAGGTTCGCAATCTTGGAGAGCATAAAGTTTTTTTTTTATTTTCGATAATGCTGCTGATGTGGGTAAGGTACTTAGAGCTGAGCCTTAGAGTTTCGACAAGCATCTTGTGATCATGCAGCGTTATAACAAAAGTACAGCGATGGAAGACCTGAGCTTTGATAGGACACTATTTTGTGTGCAAGTCCATGGGCTTCCATACCATTTTATGAATTTCAAGGCCGCTGAAAAAATCTACGACATTCTTGGTCAGGTAATCCACTCCACTGATCCTGCTGAAACTGAGGGAGGTAATTTTATGAGGATTAGGGTGCTGATGGATGTCTCCCTGCCTCTCTACTGTGGTCGGGTAATTTCACTTGAGAATGGCAAGAATTGTGTGGGTAACATTCAAATATGAGTGCCTCCCAAATATTTGCTATTGGCGTGGCCGTTTAGAGCATGGTGATAGAGATTACGATCTATGGCTGGAGAGTGAAGGTAGTTTAACTGATGATCAAAAGCAATTCAGCCCAAGTCTTCATGCTTCACCTTTTGTTCCTTCATGGAAAAATGTTGTCTCTGTCCCAGGATTTTACAAGTCCAAAATGGGCTCGTCTTCAAAGTTGGTTGATCGTGGAACCGATGGTAGGGTTGAACCGGTGACAATGAACCAAGTTTCGCAGTTTCCAACATCTGAAACGACAGTGGTGCACTATCCTGAGAAGCCAGGTCATGTCACTAGCAATCATTTAAGGGAAGAGGACGTTATTTTGGACTCTCCAAAAGTAACGCATAACGTACGAGAAGGCAGAGATAGGGGTGGCCAAATAAGCCCAAGCCCATTTGCCCGCTCAAACTCACTCACTCTAATTAAACCCAAATTCACCCAATTATTAGTTGGATTAAATGGACATCAACCCAATTAGACCCAGTGATTATTGGGTTTTAACTAAAAACCTATTGGACCCCATTTAACCCAAAAACAATATACCCCAAATTCAACCAAGTCCTTCCCCCACACACAAAAAAAAAAAAAAAAAAAAAACCCAGCCCTCAAGTTTTTTCATTTTCCCTCATTTTCTTGGCTTCCAATCACATCACAACTCGTCAAAGTTTCAGCAGATTTCTGAGTTGTTCGCCGAAATATTCACGTTATCTCTTTTCGGTTACTCCAGCACTCATTGGTAAGTTTCGAATCTCGGATTTGGTTCCTCTCTTTAGTTACTCAAAAGTCTTCTTTTGCTTTCCTTCGTTTTCTTTGTTACTAAACAATGATTCGTGTGGCACTAGGCAACAATCGTAGGACAGTGATTCGTGTGGCCCTAGGGATTTACAAGCAACCTGTGTACGTGCCAAAAACCAAGAACTTTATTACTCTGGCTGGTCTTAGACCTGAGGACACTGTTCCCACTTGGCACAACACGACCACCCAGATCGATCACCACCAGGTTTTTTTTTTTTTTTTTTTTTTGGCAGTTTGCACTGCTATATCATATATATGTGCTAATACCCCATCTGGGTTTAACGTTAATGTTTAGTTTTTGCAGGGAGCTAGGTTGATTAGGACTAGGACTTTTGGGTGTGGAAGGAGAGGAATTTATTGCTGAGAATATCACTTTTGAAAACTCTACTCCTCAGGTAATCTTTAATTTTTTTGTTAATGTTTAGCATTTCCAAGTTTTCAAATTTATTGGCTTTTCTTGTTAGTTGTTACTGTTGGGCTTTGTGGAGCCTAGTTTATGTTTGATCTGATTGACGACCCGACCCAAATAATGTTGTGTGGTTTTTAATGGGAGATTTTCTGAGGTTTAGTCCATGGAACAGAGGCTTGGGCTGACAATTTTTTTTGGCTCATTGTGAATCCTGTGCGCAAGATATAAAAGCTGCTTTTGTGATTAGGGTTTGTTATAATTGTCGTGTTTCCGAGAGAGAGAGAGAAACACTGTAGCAGCACTTTGTATTTTTCCCCTGATAATAGTGAAATCCTTACAATTTCGTGGACATAGGCAAAATTGCCAAACCACGTAAATACTGTCTTGTGCGTGTGATTGTTTTTTTTTTTTTTACGTGTGTTTTCTCTATTTTTTTTGTTTCTCACAGGTTGGAATTTTGGTTGAATTCCCAACAACTAGTATCAGAGCCTAGGGTTAGGTTTGAGTGGGAGCAATTGCAGAGGAAGCAGAAAAGGCGTCTGCAATAGAAAAGTTTGATGGCACAGAATTCGCGTATTAGAGGATGCAGATTGAAGATTATCTCTATGGGAGGAAATTGCACTTGCCTCTTTTGGGGACAAAACTTGAGGCGATGAAGGTCGAGGAATGGGCTTTTCTTGACAAACAGGTACTGGGAGTTATCAGGTTAACTCTGTCTAGGTCTATTGCACACAATGTTGTAAAGGAGAAAACTATAGCAAATCTGATGAAGGCTTTGTTTGGTATGCATAAAAAGCCGTCAGCAAACAACAAGGTGCATCTGATGAAGAAATTGTTCAATTTGAAGATGGCAGAGAATGCATCAGTAGCACAACATCTGAACGAATTTAACACTATCATAAATCAATTGTCGTTTGTACAAATTGATTTTGATGATGAGATTCGTGCTCTGATCATCTTGACTTCTTTGCCAAACAGTTGGGAGGCAATGAGGATGGTAGTGAGCAATTCTACATGAAAGGAAAAGCTTAAGTACAATGATATACGAGATTTAATTCTGGCTGAGGAAATTCGCAGAAGAGATGCAGGTGAAACCTCAGGATTTGGTTCTACCCTAAACCTTGAGACAAGAGGCAAAAGTAATAACAGAAATTCAAATCGGGACAGATCAAAATCCAGAAATTCTAATCGGAATAGAAGTAAATCTAGATCAGGCCAACAAGTACAATACTAGAATTGTGGGAAAACAGGTCACTTTAGGAACCAATGCAAAAGTCCTAAGAAGAAGAATGAAGATGATTCTGCTAATGCTGTAACAGAAGAGGTACAGGATGCATTACTTCTTGCAGTAGACAATACACTTGATGATTGGGTTTTGGACTCAAGAGCTTCGTTTCATACCACTCCACACCAAGAAATCATACAGAATTATGTTACAAGTTATTTTGGTAAGGTGTATTTAGCTGATAGTTCAGCCTTGGATGTTATGGGTATGGGAGACGTCCAGATATTGTTGCCCAATGGGTCTGTTTGGTTACTGGAGAAGGTTCGACATATTCTTGACCTAAGAAGGAATCTGATTTCTGTTGGACAACTTGATGATGAAGGACATGCAATACTATTTGTTGGTGGTACTTGGAAAGTTGCAAAGGGAGCTAGGGTATTGGGTACTTTATATATGACCTCAAGTCCAAGAGACACAATTGCAGTTACTGATGCAAGTACTGATACAAGTCTATGGCACCGCAGACTTGGTCACATAAGTTAGAAAGGAATGAAGATACTGCTGTCAAAAGGAAAACTACTAGAATTGAAGTCCATTGATTTTGACATGTGTGAAAGCTGCATCTTAGGAAAGTAGAAAAATGTGAGCTTCTTGAAAACTAGCAGGACACTGAAGGCTGAAAAATTGGAGTTAGTACACATTGATTTGTAGGGGCCTTCTCCGGTTGCATCCCTTGGACGTTCAAGGTACTGCATCACTTTCATTGATGACTCAAGCAGAAAGGTATGGGTTTATTTTCTGAAAATTAAATTTGATGTATTTGAAACTTTTAAGAAGTGGAAGACCATGGTTGAGACAGAAACATGTTTGAAAGTAAAATGTTTGAGGTCAAATAATGGAGGAGAGTACATAGATGGAGGGTTCAGTGAGTATTGTGCTGCACAGGGAATTAGGATGGAGAAGACCATTGCTGGGACACCATAGCAGAATGGTGTGACTGAGCGCATGAACAGAACTCTCAATGAGCATGCTAGGAGTATGAGGTTGCATGCTGGACTACCAAAAACTTTCTGGGCTGATGCTGTTAGCACTGCAGCTTACCTGATAAACCGAGGGCCATCAGTTCCCATAGAGTTCAGACTTCCTGAGGACGTTTGGAGCGGTAAAGAGGTAAAGTTTTCACATTTAAAAGTTTTTGGTTGTGTTTTCTATGTTCATATTAATTCTGATGCTTGTAGTAAACTTGATGCAAAGTCTAAAACATGTTTTTCATTGGCTATGGTGATGAGAAATTTGGCTATAGGTTTTGGGATGAACAAAATAGGAAAATCATCAGAAGTAAAAATGTGATATTTAATGAACAGGTTATGTATAAAGACAAGTCAACTATAGTGCCAGATGTTATAGAGATAGATCAAAAGAAATCTGAGTTTGTCAACTTAGATGAATTGACTGAAAGTACTGTCCAGAAAAGGGGTGAAAAAGATAAGGAGAATGTAAATTCACAGGTAGATCAGAGTACACCTGTAGCAGAAGTCTGCAGATCTTCCAGGAACATTAGACGTCCACAGCGTTATTCACCCGCTTTAAATTATCTCCTGTTGGCTGATGGTGGTGAGCTAGAGTGTTATGATGAAACCTTGCAAGATGAGAATTCAAGCAAGTGAGAGTTAGCCATGAAGGATGATATGGATTCCTTGTTGGGGAATCAGACATGGGAACTGATTGAATTGCCAGTAGGAAAAAAGGTTTTGCACAACAAGTGAGTATACAAAATAAAAAATGAGCATGATGGTAGCAAATGTTACAAGGCCAAATTGGTTGTTAAAGGGTTCCAGCAGAAAGAAGGCATTGACTACACAGAGATATTTTCTCCAGTTGTGAATATGTCAACAATTAGACTGATATTGGGAATGGCGGCTGCAGAAAATTTATATCTTGAGCAGTTAGATGTGAAGACGGCATTCCTTCATGGTGACTTGGAGGAAGACCTTTACATGGTTCAGCCAAAAGGGTTCATTGTTCAGGGAGAAGAGAATCTAGTTTGCAAACTGAGAAAGAGTTTGTATGGCCTAAAATAAGCTCCTAGACAGTGGTACAAGTAATTTGATAGTTTTATGCATAGAATTGAGTTCAAGAGATGTGAAGCTGATCACTGTTGTTATGTTAAGTTTTTTGACAATTCTTACATTATATTACTGTTGTATATGGATGATATGCTTATTGCAGGGTCTTGCATTGAGGAGATTAATAATCTGAAGAAGCAATTTTCAAAACAGTTTGTAATGAAGGATTTGGGAGCTGCAAAGCAAATCCTTGGTATGAGAATCATTAGAGACAAGGCTAATGGTACCTTGAAGCTTTCACAGTCAAAGTATGTGAAGAAAGTTCTCAGCAGATTCAACATGAATGAAGCTAAACCAGTGAGCACATCCTTGGATAGTCATTTCAAACTGAGCAAAGAATAGTCACCAAAGACAGAAGAAGAAAGGGTCCATATGAGCAAGGTGCTCTATGCCTTAGCTATTGGCAGCTTGATGTATGCTATGGTGTGTACAAAGCCAGACATTACACATGCAGTGGGAGTTGTGAACAGATTCATGAGTAGGCCTAAAAAGCAGCATTGGGAGGCAATCAAGTGGATTCTGAGATATTTGAAGGGTTCATCAGATATATGTCTTTGCTTCACAAGTGCAAGTTTGAAGCTGCAAGGTTATGTAGATGCTGATTTTGCTAGTGATGTTGATAGTAGAAAGAGTACTACTGGGTTTGTATTTACTCTAGGTGGTACAACTATATCATGGGCTTCAAATTTGCAAAAGATTGTTACTTTGTCTACTACAGAAGCTGAGTATGTTGCAGCAACTGAAACTGGAAAGGAGATGATTTGACTACATAGTTTCTTAGATGAATTAGGTAAGAAGCAGGAGATGGGCATTTTACACAGTGACAGTCAGAGTGAAATTTTTCTTGCTAAAAATTCGGCTTTTCATTCAAAGTCGAAACATATACAGACTAAATACCACTTTATCTGGTACCTTATTGAAGATAAGCTAATACTTGAGAAGATTTGTGGATCTAAGAACTCAGCAGACATGTTGACTAAGGGTGTTACTATTGAGAAGCTAAAGCTGTGTGCAGCTTCAATTGGCCTTCTAGCTTGAAGGCGGGAGGATGAGTTGCAGGGATGAGGGATTGCTTTTGGAGGATAGCGGCTGATGTTGGTGATTAAACTAGTCTCCAAGTGGGAGATTTGTTGGGCTTTGTGGAGCCTAGTTTATGTTTGATCCAGTTGACTACCCGACCCGACCCGAATAATGCTGCGTGGTTTTTAATGGGAGATTTTCTGAGGCTTAGTCCATGGAGCAGAGGCTTGGGCTAACAAATTTTTTTGGCCCATTGTGAATCCTGTGCACGGGATATAAAAGCCGCTTTTGTGATTAGGGTTTATTACTGTTGTCGTGTTTCAGAGAGAGAGAGAGAAATACTGTAGCCGCACTTTGTATTTTTTCTTGATAATAGTGAAATCCATGCAACTCCGTGGACGTAGGCCAAATTGCCGAACCACGTAAATACTGTCTTGTGTGTGTGATTGTTTTTTTTTTTTAACGTGTGTTTTCTCTTTTTTTTTTTTTTTTTTCTCACAGGTTGGAATTTCGGTTGAGTTCCCAACAGTTACTTGGTACTCTAGCTTTGATGAATTTAGATAATGGAAGATTAGCTAAATGTGGTAGAAACTGAGTTTTGGGGTTTTTTAGGTGATAGGTAAGTTGGAATTTTTGGATCAAGGTTTTGCATATAGAAAAGATTGCACCTTTTGTGTTGGCTAAATTGTTTTCCGCACCACAATTTGTTTCTTTCAAAATGCTGAGTTTTTTTTTATTTGTTGTTGGTTTTGTTTTCCTTTACATTTTAGATATGGATTCAATGAATGAAGAAAATGATGAGTATGGTGAAGCTAATTATTGAAATGCATTGTGTTGTCCATTATGTGTGATTTAGGTTACATTATTTTTGCAGTTGTTGAATTTCATTATTTTTCTTACCAAAGGTGTATGTTTTTGTTCGTAGGGTCTCAGCTATGCAGAGGAATTGTTAGCTCATCTGCCTGTGTTTTTTAATTTGACCTGTCTTAAATTTATTGGGGAGCCAATGAATTTTGCTTCTGGAGCACTGGGGAACATAATTTAGAAGCTTCCTTGTGTGAATTCTCTCATATTTAATGCGGTAATGTTGTTAAAACTAACTATTCCTTTAGGAAGCATCAGTAAATTTTTTCTACAACTCATTGTCTAAACCCTGTATTCATTGATGACCGTGCAGGGGATCTTCCTGTCTCCATATTGTGAAGAAGGTGAACGGAGGTTGGATCCTGTTGCTCCTTGTTTCTCAACACACCTCAAGTCCATCACAACTAGGGTGTTTGGTGGAACTAAAGGAGAGTTACATGTGGTGACCTTTTTGCTTGAAATTGCTCTAATTTTGGAGAGGTTGGTCATATCTTGTTCACTTGATAAGTTCTCTGGAGGTGTAGGGCGGCAAAAGGAGGTTCATGATCAGCTAATGCTATCTAGACGATCAAGGACTTGTGCAATTGAATTTTCATGAGCCTTTCTTGAAATTCCAACCACAGTTTGGTCATTTCTTAGTGTTTGTTTCCAACATTATCCAGAACATGTAAGAATTATGGCAGGACATCTTTTGCTTCATGTTTTGACTTCTGTCATATAATTTCAATCATAGCTCTAGAGTTTTTTGTTTTCAACTATTTTTCTGCATTTCCTTTGGCTATTTGACTGTAGTTGATGAATTAGGTTTGATACAAATTATCTAAGCTGTAAAGTTTATGCTTTGAAAGCTGCCTTAACCTCAACCTCCCTTTTGTTGAATACATGTATCTGTTCCTAATTTATCAAGTATTTAAGGTACAAAATGTGCTATCATTGATGTGATCCATGTGGATCCCATGACCCGTGAGATACATGGCTCCTATGTCCATCTTAACTGCCCCCTTTATAAGAAAAACCAAAGGGCAAAAAACATTGTCATCTACCATCTTAACTTCTTTTTTTTCCCCTTTGGCCAATTAAAAGGCAAAAAAAAAAAAAAAAAAGTAACGACAATTGACATGATTTTCTAAAAAATCAACCTTAGTTTGTTTTCATCTTTCACCTGAGACTTTAATCATTCCTCTAATATGGTAGAAAAAATTGCTGTGAATCATTCAGGGGAAAGATATCAGAATAATTTGTTTCAATCTTAAGTCAAGACAAATCATTTGGCTAAGGTAAACACCAAGTTCAGTTTTTACTCCTTGTGAATGATAGTGGTGAAGGTCTTTTTTTTTTTTTTAATAGAAAACTGAAATTCAATCCACTTTGAGTCTTCTGCCTAGTGGTTTACGAAAATACCAAAAAGAGAATTAAACAAAACACAAACAACCATCAGGGCCATAGAGGCAACCAATAGAAGTCTAGGAGCAAGGAGTACTTATGAGTTTTTTTCTTGCTCAATAGGATAGAATAACCCAATAGTTCACATGACATTAATAGCAAACATGGCTGCTCCTACAACTTCAAGATTTTGGGAATGTATATTTATAATGAAAAAAATGTTGTATTAAGAATGACAACATAATGCAGTTAATCTTAGTTCATTTTTTTTTTTTTTTGGATGAATTAGTTGTGTGGTATTTTGGTCATTTTTTGGGTTCGGGGGTATTTTGGTAATTTTTTAGGTTTTGGGGGTATTTTAGTCATTTTTTGGATTTCGGGGGTATTTTGGTAATTTTTTGGTTTTTGAGGTATTTTGGTAAATTGTTGGTTTTCGGGAGTATTTTGGTCATTTTTTGGGTTTTAGGGGTATTTTGGTCATTTTTTGGATTTCGGGGGTATTTTGGTCATTTTTAGGTTTCCAGGGTATTTTGGTCATTTTTTGAAAATTTTCGAGTGTTTTGGTCATTTTCACTTTAGTGGCATTTTGGTAATTTTGATAATTGAGTAATTTGGTGGGTTGGGGTTTACCCATAATAATTGGGTTGGGTTGGGTTGGATTTAGGTTAGAAGCAATTAGTTAAATGGGTTTTAATGGGTAAATGGGTTTTATATACCCAACCCAATTATGCCACTCCAAACCCACCCATTTGCCACCCCTAGGCAGAGATAATACATTAAATGATTTTGCAACTCTCCCTAAGATTTCGGATAATCATTACTCCTTGAATCAAGGAACAATATTCTCATCTAAATCATTTGATGCTAGCATTAAGAAGATTGATTTAGAGTTATGCAAATATGATCCCATTCAAGTCTCGACCCAAACTGGTAATATTTCCCAAAATACCATTACTGATGTTGAGTCACGTGAGAAGTAAGAGATAATTAAGTCACAAAAACAGCAAGGCACATGGACTCGTTTGGCAAGTAAAGTCACGAATGGTAAGACTCAAGAGAACGCAGAAACTAAAGGCACTAGTAGTGCAGAAAATGCAGGTGGTGGTAAGGGGATTTTTTCACAGATTGGTGATCTTTCTGAATTACCTTGCAAGAAAAAGCAGGTTTTGAGGGAGGATGAAGTCTTATTTTTTCCATTTGTAGAGGCTAGTAACCAACCCTGCCAAGATTCATGAATCTTCTAATTTGGAACTGTCGTAGGCTTGGGAACCTACATATAGGGAAGGAGCTTAGAGATATTATTTAAGCAAAAGATCTCTCTGTAGTGTTTATAGCTGAAACACTTACAGATGAAGCAAGGCTAGACTGAGTGTTGCATGATATTGATTTTGACAAAAAATGGGTGGTCCCAAGGAAGGCCGTAGGGGTGGCCTTGTTTGTTTTTGGAAATCATCAATTGATTTAACAGTTGAAGATTCGTCCAAGTATTATATTGATGCATGTATTGATAAGAATACTAATCAGGAGTGGCGATTTACAGGATTCTATGGCAAACCCAAAACATTAAGAAGAATTGAAGCTTGGGACGGTTTACGAAGTTTAAACCACCACCTAAATACTTTGTGGCTCTGTGCAAGGGATTTCAATGAATTAGTAAGCCAAGACAAAAAATTGGGAGGGGCAATCAAGCCCATCAACTAGATGCAGCTATTTAGAGATGTTTTAG
This sequence comes from Quercus ilex subsp. ballota, assembly GCA_032727855.1. Taxonomy (NCBI): domain Eukaryota; kingdom Viridiplantae; phylum Streptophyta; class Magnoliopsida; order Fagales; family Fagaceae; genus Quercus; species Quercus ilex. The sequence continues at coordinate 29,863,872 of CM064912.1, read as the reverse complement.
ATGAGTGTGGTTTTATGGATCTTGGATTTGTTGGCCCTTAATTCACTTGGAGAAGACACCTTGAAGATGGACATTCAATATGGGAAAGACTTGACAGAGGTTGGGCAAATAATGCTTGGTTTCAAAAATTCTCAGGATCACATGTTCACCACCTTCGCTGTGATTCATCGGATCATGTTCCTTTATATATAAATTTGTCAAGCATGGAACTGCCTCCAAGGAAAAAGAATTTTTGATTCGAGGAGATGTGGCTTTCAGACAATAGTTGTGGGGAGACAGTTGAAGCTACTTGGTGTTTTTCAGATTGTGGTGTAGGTGATGGGTCTATTATTAAAAAGGTGGAAAGATGTGGAAAAGATCTAGCTTGGTGGAACAAAAATATTTTTGGGAATGTAAGATTGGAGTTGGAAAGGAAGCGGAAGTTGTTGGTTCAGGCAGAAAGGGAAGCTGTGAGTAGTGGACTTAACTTTCAGGTTAGGGAGCTTAAACATGAAATAAGTATTCTTGTAGACAGAGAAGCTCGGATGTGGAAACAGAGGTCTTGAGTGCTATGGCTGACTAATTGCGATAGCAACACAAAATTTTTCCACACTAAAGTAACCCAGAGACATAGAAAAAAATCTAATTGGAGGCATAAGGGACAAACACAATATTTGGCAGCACAATCCCGAAGGCATAGAATCTGTTATTCTAAATTACTATCAAAACTTGCTCTCCACTTCCACTCTAGTTGATCAAGCCACTACGTTGGCTCAGATACCACAAGTCATAACAGAAGAGATGAACCAATTGTTAGTTGGAGAATTCATGGCACATGAAGTAGTAGCAGCTCTGAAACAAATGGCTTTGCTTAAAGCCCTAGGCCCAGATGGAATGCGCCCATTGTTTTATCAACATTTTTGGCATACGGTGAATCAAGATGTTATTAGTTCGATCCTTTCCTGGCTAAATTCAAGTACATTGCCTCATCTTGTTAACCATAACTCTACTGCTCTCATTCCCAAAAAAAAAAAAAAAATCCAGAGTATATAACTGAGCATCGCCCTATTAGCTTGTGCAATGTGCTATATAAGATTTTTTCAAAAGTTCTAGCTAATAGATTGAAGAAGTTGCTGCTTACGATCATCACTGAACACCAATCTCTTTTTGTAAAGGATTTCCTCATCACTAATAATATTTTGGTGGCGTTTGAAACCCTTCATAGTATGAAAAATTATAAAGCTGGAGACAATGGCTTTATGGCTCTCAAGCTTGATATGAGCAATGTATTCTTCACGGGGAATTAAGCAAGGAGATCCACTATCTCCCTTTCTCTTTTTTACTTAGTACGGAAGGGTTGCATAGGCTGATTAATAGTGTAGCAAGGAGGGGTGAACTAACTCACCTGTTATTTGCAGATGATAGTCTTCTGTTTTGTAGGGCAAATTCGGAAGAATGTGAAATGGTGCTTCAAATTTTGGAATCCTATGAGCAAGCCTCGGGCTAGAAAGTCAATAGAAATAAGACAATAATCTTTTTCAGCAAATCCACACCAGACACTGTTAAGCAAGCAATCAAAAATGCTATGGGACTTCAAGAAATCACTGAGTATGAGAAATATCTTGGTCTTCGTTCTTTGGTGGGGAGGAGTAAAAAAAAAAAGATTTTCAATTATATAAAAGAAAAAATTTGGCAGAATCTACAAGGATGGGAAGGAAAATTGCTATCTCAAGCTAGCCGAGAAGAGCTAGTCGAGAAGTACTTTTAAAGTCTCTCATTCAAGCTATACCAACCTTTACCATGGGTTGTTTTAAGCTTCCACTAGGTTTATGCAATGACATTGAAGCTTTGATTAAAAAAAAAATTGGGGCCACCGTGGAGATTGGAGAAAAATTCATTGGATGAAGTGGGATGTGTTGACAAGCTCCAAATCAGTGGAAGGAATGGGGTTTAGAGATTTGGCTTTGTTCAATGATTCTCTGTTGGCAAAACAAGCTTAAAGGCTGCTCAAAAATACAGACTCTTTTCTACAAGGTATTCAAAGCAAGATTTTTCCCAAACTGCTCAATCATGGAGGAGAAGGATTCAAGATCGGCCTCCTATGCTTGGAGAAGCATTTTGTAGGGTTGGGACGTACTGCTTAGAGGCTCTAGGTGGTGTATTGGAAATGGAAAATTTGTCAAAATATGGCAAAATCATTGGTTGCCAAGAAAACACCCACCTTTGATGTCATCACCTTCAATCCCGTCAATGGAAGATGCGACAGTGGATTTATTGATAGATGCAACACAAAGTCAGTGGAATCATGAGATGATTGATGGCATTTTCGCTCCACAAGAAACTGAATTAATAAAAACACTCCCTCTTGCATGGGCTGAATCAGAAGATACTCTATTTTGGCCTTTGGCGAAGGATGGTGTTTACACATGTAAATCTAGTTATCATTTCCTGAAAGAAAAGTCAGAGCTGGTGCATCAGGATGACTATGAAGTGCTGGATAAAAACCTTTGGAAGGGAATTTGGTCACTACATGTACCAAATAAGGTAAAGAATTTTATGTGGAGAGCTTGCCGAAACTCACTACCAACTAAGCTGAATTTAGTGCGTCAAACAGTCATTGAAGAGCCTCACTGTGATAGATGCTGTGAAACTGCAAAACATATCTTTCATGCTCTTTGGTCGAGTCCTATGCTTGATACTGTGTGGTCAGATACTAAGCAATGGGCTTGCCAAATTAGACAGTTCTTGGACTTTAAGGAATTGCTTTCATGGATTCTGAAGGAGCACCGTAAACCAGAATTATTTGGATTCATGGCATGGGCAATCTGGACACAAAGGAATAAAACCCAATTGCAACGACCTTGCTGTAATATGCAGCAGCTAGCACAAGAGTGTAAGGAACGCTTGGGTGAGTTTCTTGACATAAATCCATTGCCACTGCCTCGGGCTCACTGGCATCCACCACCTATAAAACTGATAAAGATTAACTTCGACGGTGCCATTTTTTCTGAGGTGAATAAATCAGGTATTAGTGTGATTGTTCGGGACAACAATGGTCTGGTTATTGCTTCTCTATCGAAACAGATTCCTCAGGCATACTCACCAGAAAATATCGAAGCCTTAGCTGCATGTACATCCATACAGTTTGCATCAGAGATTGGTCTTAGAGAAGTTGTTCTTGAAGGAGACTCACGGGTTGTAATGGCAAGGTTGATCAATGATACTGAGGTTCTGTCAGATAGTGGAGTGCTCCTTGATGATGTGCAAAGTTGCTCTAGGTATTTTAATCAATTACATTACTCTCATGTTAAGAGAAAAGGTAATATGGCTGCTCACAGTCTTACTAGGAATGTTGTGCATATCTCAGACTTTATTGTGTGGATGGAGGATGTTCCACCACAATGTTTTCCTGTCATCCAAGCTGATTTAGCTGGAGTTTCTTAATAAAAGTTCTATCTTCCCTCTCCAAAAAAAAAAAAAAACCATGAAAGGCACTTACATTATTTTTTAAAATTAATTTCTACTTAAATACAAAAAGTGTAGTGCGTGGATTGGGATATTAATGAGACAATTTTTTAAAAGATGCGAGTTTTGATCTCTTGGAGGTTGTAATGTAATCCATAATGCATACCTTGGATGCAAAATTCCCACATACCCAGAAACCTTCTGAAAATGTGATCTTTGCAATCAAGGCTTATGGTTTGTCTAGATTGAGGGTGAGGGAGGAAGAGTAGAGTAGAGATGGTTGAAAATGAGTCTATTTCTCGTCAACTCTACTCCCCTCCCCTCCTCCCAATTCAAATAGGCCCTTAAGGAACGCTAATGGTTAATGTAGTTGACGACAAGTCCATCCTTCCATTGCCTCATATTTGTTAGTTCCATCATGGTCACTGTGTGACGGGTATTGTGATAGTGATTCAAAAAATTTCTTTCCATTTGCTCCCAATTGTCAATGAATTCAGGCTCAAGATTGGTGTACCAATCGAAGGCATTCCCCTGAAGGGAGCGAACAAATTGTTTCACAAGGAGATCTCCTTTTGTGCCAACATTGTAAGTAACAAGTTTCAACAAAGTGGACAATGTTTTGTTTGGAATTCCCTATCCCGTCAAACTATTGAAACTTGGGAGGTTAATAACTTGCAGGCATTCGTAAGTTGTCAACCCTCTTCGTGTATAGCTTTGAGTAAATAAGAGAACTCTAAGGTGCACCACCATATTGAGCTCAAATAGTATTTGCTATCATGTCTTGCAATTTCTAGAGTGATAGAGAAGCAATTAAGGTGGAGCTCCCTTGATGGTTGTTAGCCTTCTTTGGAGAAAATGTATGAGCCCCTTGCGATGTATGTTGATGAGTTTGAGATTGGCCATTGCTAGCTTAGACTCCCCTCGTTTCTGAACCTCAAGTTTGTTCATAAAGGTGGCGATTTGAAGGTCTTTCTCCTCTATAGTCTTGGTAAGGTTAGCGATGTCACACCCCATTTCAACAATCTTTTCATCAACAGTTGCAATCTTCGTCATCATGGTTGACATGACTATCATACAAGATGAGTTTTTTGAGAAGGAGTTGACTTCTTGAGGGGATCTTGGGGAAGAACCCAACAACGAAGCAGTGCTTGACTCAACATTTGATGCAGAGTAGGAAGATTTTTTTTTTTCCTAACATTGAGTTCTCTAGAATGAATGTTGAATCTCCCACCTTTGTGAAGATATGTTTTCTTGCTCATGGAGTGCTTAAAGAGATAATCGTCTTTGGTTGAGCCAAAGCATTGGTGAGCTTGGTCACATGAGCTTTCCCAACGACCTCTTGTGCTGTGAAAAGTCTCATTATCTTGGCTTTGTTTTGAGTTATGGGACTCGTGGAAGTATTGTTGCTTGTTTATCCTCCAAAACTTTTTGTAACATTCTTGGGCATGTGAGACTTCTTTGAAGCCATTGATCTTGGTAGATTAGAGACTTGAAGATTGGTAGATTGGAGACTTGAAGATTTCTAGGATGGAAAAAGAGATGAGAGATAGAGAGGTCCAACTGGGCGTGCCAGAAATTTGTACACAAATTTCTTAAGGCTAAATCACACAATCATGAAATAATATAACAAATTATCAATTTATATTTATTTATATTAAAAGCGAGTACAATTATCTATATGACTCTTTAAAAAGAAAGAATAAAATAAACTCCTCTAGTTCGATCTCCATGGCACTTTATGATCCAAAGGGCTACGAACCTTGATCTTGAGTCATGATTTGATGTCTCCAAGTGGATGTGTAATTGGATGTATTTGATTTGACATCGAGAGTTGTTGGCTTAATGCTAAACTAAATGAAAAGGAACTTGAAGGAAAATCCATACTTTGATTTGAAGAAGTAGGAATGAGCCTTGATTTTGATAGAGCAAAGAGTGCTCTTTTGGACTTAGAGATGACGCTATCTTTTGGTAGTGTCAATAGGCCTCTCTCTAAGTTTCTATACCTTTTCTCATGTGAGAAACCTCTATTTATAGACAACTCAATGGTCTTTAATTTGGAATTTTCTCTCACTATTTATTGCGAGTTAATTACAAATTTTGAATTTAATTTGATCTTGCATTTAATAAGAACATTCCATCTACATTTTTTATTTTGATGTTGTCACATGACTTTCTTTATTCGACGCTGCCACGTGGCTTGGACACATGTCATTTCTATGTGAGTCATGGTAACTCAAAAACTTGATATGTGGCTTAATTTCATTTGTTGATTGTTCATTATTAACACATCATCAATTGAAAATTTATTTAATCACAAATATTTGATCATGATCAATTAGATGGTTGTGAATACATCATAAAATTTTGATATCTACATAGGCATATCCTCACAAAATTTGGACTGCATTTCTTCATAAAATGTAAACCAATCAATCAGCAACAAAAACAGAATTTAAACGATGCGTACACATAAAAGGAGGGGGAAAAAAAAAACCTTTTTACCAAGAAACAAAATTATAATATAAATAATCCAGGAATATGGTAATATGGAAGGTAAAACCTAACATTTTCATATTACAAGGTTGCCGATTTAAAGATGCACTAAATTAAGAAAGCATGAAATCAAAGTTCTACATACCAAAGGAATTTGCTCACTGGATCATCAACCTGTTGCAACAAAAATGAGCTATTAATAAGAGCATTACTAGTAAAGTTGATTAATAAAAAGTTAAATATTTGAAAAAGCATATCACAGAGCCTTTATTTTACACATGAATGTAAGCATTTGAGGGGCATAAGGCCATCGAGAGATTTTATGTCAATTATTGAGCTGATCCTAACCATCAACAAAACAGATATCAAGAAGCCAAGAAGAAACCATTTTACAAGTTGATTGTCATAAACAAAATATCACTTCTTTCATTCTTGAAAATCACAAAAGAGAGGAACCCCTCAAAATTAATAGTAGCAAGAAGAAAACAACACCACTCAGGCAAATTGAGGATGGCCTAAATGCCAAAAGGAAACAATGTTATTTAGGAATCCTAGTCTTTAAAAGAAATCCAATCATGTAATTTATCAAATAGATATCGCGATGAAATTTATTACAAATCAAGCACCTCATTAGGTTTCAGTTAGTGATTCATTGTACTCTCCTTGACAACTGGAATTGATTAGGGAACCTAGGTGTAGTTACAAAAGATTAATCTTTTGTAGTTTTTTTTTTTTTATTCAATTCATTGTTTTGCACCATTTGACAATCAAGTTTCCTCAAGATTCAATCTTTTTCATCACCTAACACTTCCCAAACATCCCCTTACTATATTTCTTACTTCGTTTTGCAGCTGTCAGAGACTCAGATGTAATGACTAGGGGTTATAACATCCCCTCACTCTATTTTTTACTTCATTTTTCAGTTGTCAAAGACTCAGATGTAATGTCTAGGGGTCAAATAAACAATAGCATAAATATGGAAGAAATCAAATAATTGAGGGAAATTCTAGTAAATTTCCTTACATATATAATGTGAGTGCATCTCCTTTTATGGTACAAAATGTCTTACATCTCTACATAGTTAGAATTATAAACATGTACACAACCGCACAGTCGCGTACTTTTGATGTGATGCTTACTTTACAAATATAAGCTCTTGTAGAGTGGGGGAAGGGGGTTAGGGGGCAAGAGCCAGGATTTAAGTCTCTAGAAGGGAGTTCACACACATAGTCTAAGATTAAGGTGGAGTAAGATTTCCATCTCAAATATTAAAAAAAATAATTAAAAAAAAAAAGAAAAAAAGAGAGAGAGAATTATAAACATATACAATCAATTATAAAAGAGAGTGATTATTCCTTAGAGAGCTCTACTAGTAATGGTGGTTGTCAAAGTCCAGATTTGGTATCAGGGGAGTGATTGCATGGAAGATATTGTGCTATTGTTTCCTTAGAAGATCCCAATAATAAAGATGGTTGACTAGAGTTAGATACGGTAAGAGAGAGAGAAAGAGAGGGAGAGTATACCGTTGAAAATTCAAGTTGACATGTCAAAGAACACCTTGGAAATTCTGACAACTTCTTGAGAATAAGAAAGTTTTCCTCAAAATCTGATAAGCCAGTTTGTATTCCCATTGTTTTCAAGACTTTCGCATTGTTTAGAATATATTTTACGAGTTCCAGCTCATGATCCAAGCTTCTAAACCCTAAAAAATAAAAACTCCGAAGGTGTGATGTTAGACATTTAGGGACATGTGGTGGCTGTGTCCAGCATGACTCATGTGGTCCTTTAGTATTTACCTGAATAAAACATATCCACCAGTTTATGAAAAGTCAAGCCTAAGAGAAGATTAACTGAAATAATCTTTAAAAACAAACTGACCTTTTTAAGAAAAAGATTCTCAAGATTAGGAGCACTTTCGAGGAATTTTGGTAGTAGCTGCCATTCGCAGCAACTAACTCTAAGTTCCAACAATCTTAGATTATTAAATTTTGGAATATCATATGTAAAAGCAAAGCTAAGACGCTGCACAAGAACATTATAAACACAATAACATTATTACAAATTGCACAAGAAAGAATTAATAATTAGATAGGGCAAGAAAGGATTAGGATTTGATTGCCCCAAATGCATCAAAGTAAGCTATAGGAGTTTAGATGCATTTGGTGTACCTTAAGCACAGGGTTACTAGGCCTAGAAAATAAACCTGATAAAAGTACAATTTTAGTTTTAAAAAAAAAACAAAAAAACAAAAATAATAATAATGAAATGTTAGGGATATAATTTTTTTTGCATCCTATTTCACAACATGCTGAGATATAGATTTATAATTGGGGCAATTTTACCTTCAAATGGACCTGCCATTTATTGTTTATCAATCACAACATGCAATTTCAACCTTCTTGAAAAAATTGGTATCACTAGACTTATTGATTTTAAAAAAAGAGTAAGCAATAAGTTGTATGAAACTCAAAAATTTGGCTGGCAGTGGAAATTATTATTGTATTCATCTATAATAATGATTTAACAATTTAAAATTAAAACAAACCAGCATCAACACAACAATTTGAGAAAAAAACAAACAAACAAACAGTCAAAACAAAACTAGCATAAACTAACTAATTTCGCATGAAATTGAGGAACGAACTAAGAATTACTACAAGTGGAAACAAAGAAAGCACCTTGGTGAAATGCAATGTCAAAGTTTGAACATTAGGGATCGCTCTGAGAAGCTTGAGCATGCAGTGACCGTAATTTTCATGCTCATCTTTTTGCCGGTGTCCAAGTAAATAAACATACGCTTTAACAACATTAGTCACGTTTTCAAGCAAATAATCTTGGCAATCTCGACCCCAGAGAAAAAGATACTTAAGAATGGGTGCATTTATATCAAGCTTGAATCTAGCATTCTTATCTTTTGGATCACTGAAGACAATCAATTTTTTGACATGAGAAGAACAACTTATGAGCCTACGAAAACAGTCATCATTTGCATACTTGATTCCAAATCCAAGAAAAAGATGCTCGAGATTCGGAAAATGAACGAATGAAGGACAATTGAGAAGGACTTCACCATCCAGCCTCAAAACCTTCAGTGACTCGGAATTATAAAAACTTTGAGGCAACTCAATTGGTTGGCTAAGATTATCTAAGAGGTAGAGTTGGAGTTCTTCGAGGTGACGCCCTATTGCATAAGAAATCCATGTACGGACATAGATTGGATCCACAACAGAACGGTTGTGGAATTGGAGTTTTAATTTCTTCACATGTATGGGTTTGCGGAGAGCATAAACTCTCCATACAAAATGTGTAAAGGTCATACCATCATTAGACTCAGCAACATCGCCTTGGTTCTGTCTTTTGATGTCTTCAAAATCAAGAACAGGGACCATAGTCCAGAGCGGCTTCCACCTAGTCGACAATATTGTTGTGGCGACGGACTGTTTGGTTGGGAGAAATGAAAGGATGTGGCAGAGAAGTGAGTCCGGTAGATTGCTGATCCTGTCCACCTCTGCGTATTTTTTGCGTTTTGTGACTGATTCAGTGGCCATCACTTCCTGTGAATCTGTTCACTATATATATATTAATTAAACGTCTAACCATTACTGACTTTACTCTAAGATTTTGTCTTAAAATAAAAAGGTTAAAATTTGTAGCGAATTACCTGTTTATTCAGCAATGAAAATTCAAAACTTTCAGTTTCATACACAAACGAGTAGAAAACATACGTAAAAGAAATGATATTCAAAATTATAACATTAAAGAAACAAAAAATAAATCAGAAGATCAAAATACATATATAAGATGACATGAATCTACGACCTGAAACGTTAACAATATGGAAATAATGGCCATGTGGGAACCGGACGATGTTGTTGTACCAGTTAGGGTTAAAAGGAGGGTCTCAAGTTGCGCAAAAAAGAGAGGAAGGGTATGGCCAAAGCGGAACAAATAACATTTTTATTCCACAACATTTTCACAACAAATCATGAGTAGTTAGTTGTTATTGGTTCAATTTGAATTTAGCACTGAGATTACATTTTTAACCCAACAATAACAGCCAATAACAACCTACTACTTAAGATTTGTTGTAAAAATGTTGTAGACATATCATTTCTCATAAACATTATTGGAGGAGTTCTTCTAAAGCCATAAACAAAAAAACATAAAAATCATAATTTTTGCCACAACTTTCTTACGTGACGGACTATGATTGATTGTATATCACTGTAATATAGATCATTACTTTTTACCTCCAATAACAATCAACCACATGAATATTTGTGGCAAAAATTATACATTTCTTGTGGTATTAAATTTTTTGTTATTTGAGAGGGAAAAAAGAGAGAGAAAGTCATGGGAAAATTAAAATTTTGAGGGTATTGTCTTTTCATTGAACTTTATAATTCAGATTTGCTTATGGTGAAATAGATAAACATTCTAATTAGAGTGGGTTTCCGTAAACTTAATTAATAAAGTTTCTTATCGTTGAATAAACGAATTATGGTTCAAACTCAATTTGAGGGGAACACCCCAGAGTTTTAATTTTCTATCACTAATTGCTTTCGTACTCTAGATTATTTTTTTAAATCTCATAGAGGCCTAAAAATGAGGTTAACACCATTTGATGATCGGTGTGGTGCAGTTCACTGCCACTTGCAGTGCGGTATGATTACTCTATTTTGCGGGCAGTTTTGGTAGATTTGGGTGTGGACTTGCAGTTTGAGCAATTTAGTGAACACCCCTAAAGTAGTTAAATAAGGGTACTTTCCAAAATTGAATATTAATCCAATATCCATCACAAAAACAAGTATCCAGAATCATTTTATGTTCTCAAAACCAATAAAACATCCAGTTGCTTTCATAACATCAACTTGTGTCCCAGAACTAACAGTAAAATAGAAGCATAATTCAAATAAGAGCCTAATTCAAATAATGATAGCAATATCAGTAACTGCAAATAAGATACAATTGTCAACAGGAACACGTGACACAACACATGTTGAACATAAAACACCTGTCAAATCACCATACGTGAAAAGGACCTAATAGGACACCAGAGAAAGAAGTTGATGCAGAAGAAATTATGAGAACCAAACACATTTAGGGGTTGCCAGCTGATCAAATGCACCAAGGCATCAGCACCTCAATACCCAACGTATTGATATTTCATTAATCAATTGTCCCTCCAAAATACAACCCATCCATAACCCTTTTATAGAGCTTTTAGGAATAAAAGATAACCCTATCTAAAACTGAAACTAACCCCCCCCCCCCCCCCCCCAACCCCCAAAAAAAAAAAAAATCATTATGAAGCTAAATATCAGTTACCATCTGAAGTCAAAAATTGGCCACAAATGAAATCACATGTTTTTCAACAATGAATTGGAGAAAAATGACCATGAAACCAAACAATGAGCTTCGTAATCATCCAAAAATATTAATAAAAAAAAAAATTCAGACAATCAAAATATATATATATATATATATATATATATTATATAAAAGATGAATATAGAATTATGTAAAAGCTAGTATGACCTGAACGGTGACTAACCGGAGACAATGGCCTAATCGGAACCGGCCGATGTGAATGGAGTTGGGACTAATTAGGAAAGTGTGTAAAGTGAAGGCCTGAAGGGAATGGGTTATGATACGGAGTGGCCCACAAATAATATATACTATACGCGTGTGAGGGTAAATCTGTATTTTTATACGTGTCTAATTGCTATTGCATTCGGATCTAGTGTCAATGTTTTAAATTTCATTATGTTCGGTGCTTAATCCTGTCCACTTATCCCTCCTTCAGTTCCCGGTCTAAATTTCGTTTTGTTCCGCGGGATATTTCGGATTATGTTGGAATTTTTTGAATTGGAATTTTTTCAACATTGAAACTCAAAATTTATCATTTGAATCATTTTATTTCCATATTATATTTTAAATTTTGTTTTGGTTAATCTATATTTCTATATTTATATTATATATAAGAGAACTTCTCTCTTTTAAGTAGTTTTTTATGTGGTTCAAAAATATGTAACTTCATCTAGAAATAGGGTTATAAATATCAAAAAACAAATTTTATTTTGAATTCAAAAAGAGAATTTCTATAATTTATAATTTTTTCCCTTCATTTTCAAAAAAAAAAAGTTGCACTTATTACTTATCTTTAAAGTTTATCATTTTTTATTTGTTTGAAAAATAAAAAAATATTTCTAAATTACAATAAATGCAAATTATTAATCTTTACAAAAAAAAAACTGTACTTTTATATGGTTTAAAAATACCCTTATTAGTGAAAGGTAACTTTCTCATCGAAATAGGATCATAAATATCAAATAACAAATTTTGTTTTGAATTCAAAAAGAAAACTCCTAAAATTTAACACTCTTTCCCTCACGTTCATCTTATTTTTCTTACCCACACTTTTCTTTATATCACTACACCTTTTTTTTTTTAAAGACAAAGCAAACATTCATTCATTAATGTGTAAACAGTCTTGGTACAAGGCTTCTAGGACAGGGGGTGGAGAATCCTCCCTCCAATACAACTCATCCTTAATATTTCTAGCGTATTGAGCCAAAATATGCGCTAACTTATTTCCCCCTCTTCTAACACGGCTTATAGAAATTGAATGCAACCCATGAAGGCAGCAATGGATGTCTTCATAAACATGTCCCAGCAACGAGTGACCACCTGATGAGCCCGACACTGCTTTCATGATAGTAGTGTTGTCGCCTTCAATTATCAACTCTGAGAAACCTGCTTCCATAGAGAGTTCAATGACCTTTCGACAAGCCAATGCCTTTACTTTCAAACATATGTTCAAAAAAGAAATTACAATTTCTGCTTATTTCTAAAGTTTATCCTTTTTATTTGTTTGAAAAAAAAAATATTTCAAAATTATAATAAATGCAAATTATTAACTTTACCCAAAAAAATAGAAAAACCACCAAGCACGCTCAGCGCATGTGCTTAGAGGCTAGTTGGATATAATGAAATATAAAGTTATAAATATGTAAATCATGTATATGTGTGTATATATATTGGTGCACCGAATCACACTAATACAGAAATATTATGTTCCAATTGTCAATCCAAAATGAAATTCAAACCCTTGTTTGGTGTTTTATGACCTTGAATAAAGTCAAACTCTTCTGTATCATTTTATTGGATGTAAATTTTTATAAATCTACAATTATATTGTATTTTCTTATTACATTTATGTTTGCAAAATTTGAAGAAGATCAAATATCAATAACTATGTCATAAACTAAAATTTTAAATTTCAAGTTTTTGTAATATTAAATTATGCATAAAAAGAAAATTTATAGATTAATTAGTAAATAATATCCGTTTTGAATGAAATTTAATATACATGTTAAAAATATAAAAAGTAAGCAATCTAACAGTTAGATTTTCAAAATATATAGTCATATTAATTTTTTAATGAGAATTTATAGCTGTTACCTACAAGCGCAAATTTTGACCTAGAATTTTGACCTATTTTGCATTTCATTGAAGCACAAAATAAAAAGACCCCACACTAGTTAATACAACACTTGAGATTATTACATTTTGTTACACTAACCACTAAAAATAAATGCTCATCGTAGCAAAATTTATAGTTTAAACACTTATTTTATTTCACTCCCAATAATTTAAATGTTACAAAAAAATTTCTCCCTCTCTTTAGTCTTTTTCACGTTCTCTTCCTAATTGCAATTTCTCTTTCTTTCTTTTTTCTCTCTCTTTAGAAAAAAATAAAAATAAAATAGAAAGAGACTCGAGTAAGGGATGTAGGGTCACTACAAAAAAAGGGGCTATTCACAGCCCCAAAAAGCGCTGGGATAGGATCAAAATTCCTACGGCGTTTTTTTTTCTCGGCACTTCAAACCGTCGTGCAGTGACAGTCAATATAGGCCTAAACCCAGCGCTTTTGAAAGTGCTGGTATTAGCCTTTTAAATTATATTCATTCAAGACCTATATCAGCACTTTTGAAATAGATCAAGTAGCTTTTGAAAGTGCAAAATGCTTTTGGAAAAGGACTTGAAATCATACTCCAATCACAATAACATGAGTGGTATGTCGTACGATAGTGTTTCTAAATACCCTTAAATTTGACTTGGTTAAAGGTAAAACCTTTTATTTATTTATTTATTTATTTATGTGGTTACGTCGGATTCAAGAGGCATGTTAAATAATTCATTTACATTAGGAAATGAATCAATCTTATTGAAAAGATGTTAATGAGGATTAAACCCACAATATTCAGGCTGTCATTTCTGCATAAAATGAAAGTACATAAAGCTTAAAAAAAAAAATACATAAAGTGAAAAAAAAAAAAAAGGAAAAATAATAAAGACACCACAAACAAAATTAAAATATTTTAATATGTCAATATGCAAGGTAAATCCTAAACTTATCATTTAAAAAGGCCACCAAAATTTCTTTAAAAAAAAAAAAAAAAAAAGGCCACCAGTAACTGTATAGGGTAAGTGCCAAGTTGTAACTAGTTTTTATTTTGATCCACAATTGACATCACTTTTTTACCTTTCTTTTTGCTAATATATCACTTTTTTGCCTACCTTTAACAACTTGCCACATATATTTTTTTGTGAAAGTTTTGTGCAAGTGTTGTGTCAACAGTACTACTCTTAAAATATTTAATTTTATAATAAAGAAAAAATGTTTCAAAACGAAGTTGTTCGTTAAAAATAAATAAATAAATAAACCTTTTATTTGAGACTCTGTCTTACTTTTCCGTTAGAAAACAAAACAAAGTTGTTTTTCCTTGCATTTTTCTTCTTCATCAACAAAAAATTACACTATTTATGCAAACAATTGATCTATATTTATATATGTGATTTCTTTCTTCATTCTCTCTATCTCTCTTTCTCCAATCTATGTTTTCTTATCTTTTATCTTTATTTGATCAAGTAGCTTTCTTAGCTTTTATCTCTGTTTGCTCCAATTCTAAGAGAGTGACTATGTGTATGGTTAAAAAATAGTACACTTCAAAAGTAAAAATTTATATCAGTTTTTTTTTTTTTTTTTCTTAGTTCACATTTACTCCTAGTCCCACTCCTAGGTTTGTTATTATTCTTCTTTATCATATATTTTTATTTAATTAATATTACATATAAATATAATAAGTTATTATGCAATCAATGATTGTTGTCTTACTGATCTTTAAACTATTAATAAATTTTTTAGACTATTACACAATTTAGTTGTATTGTGTACTAAATTGTATTTATTTTAGATTATTGTATATAATATGGAAGTTTTATATGCAAAAAAAAAAAAATTAATCATTTTATTTTTTAATTGCTCCCATGACAAAATTCCTAGTTCCGCCACTATTAACCCCCCTAGAAAAAAAATCCTAGAGCCACCACTAAGGGGCAGTTCCAAGTGTTAACTAACCTGACTTTTTTTTTTTATACCTTAAAAAATTGAGTTCTAAATTAAAATGGGTAATTAACCACCCTAGAAGAAAAAAAAATAATAAAAAAATAACTTGACCACCCTTAAAGAAAACACCCTAAATAAAAATTTGAGCCCGTTAAAAATAAAATTCAACATCTCCAAACTTTTGATCCATTGAATGTTAAACCAAAAAAATAATGCACACTTTTAGCAGATAAAAAAATAAATTCAATACTAAGTTCAAATTAGAACCAGTTAAATACATACCACCTAGACTTTGTTATGAAACTGTTACAAAAATGTTGTAAACATAGCACTTCTCAAAAATTGCCCAAACAAACAAAAATTAGCCTAAAAGCCCACATCAAACATTAATTGTGATTTTTAAAATTGTGTTTTCAAATGACATATTTTAAAATCTCTATTTAAAAAAAAAAAATGCACACTTCTCAAATAGTTAGTATGTTATTGTTTGCTTTAGTCTTTAGTCAAATTTGTTGGATTTATGTGATACATTTTTTCAAAAAGATAATACATTTTGTTTATATTGTTACTTATTTAGGCAATATGTTAGTAATTGAATGAGTGATTAGTAGTTTAATAATTGTTTGGTTGTGTACATTGAAAAAAATGTAGCTAATAACATTGATAGTGAAGCTATCATCCGACGATTTCAAAATATAAAAATTTGTGAAAGAAAATTTTATAACTTTATGTATTTATGCATTTTTTTTTTTTGTGACGTTAATATATTTAAGTTTTATTTTTATTAATTTTTTTTTATTTAAATTTTCTTAATGACTACCCTGAAAACAATTCCTGGAGCCGCCACTGCTAATATAGTAATTTGGGTTTGATTGTATCAAAGTTTGAGATAACTAGTAATAATACATTTATTTTTTTAATGACAGCCATACTTTGATTTCAAAATAGCAGAGGGGAAATTTGAAAGAATCAGAGAACTCTGGACAAACTAAAGCACTGAAGGTACGGATAAACTATACAAAGTTAGAGGTTGTTTTTAACTTTACACCTGAATAGAATAAAATACTTGAATTTCTCAATTTGGTGTACTCTTTTAAGAGATTTGAAATTTTAAAGGGGTTTTAACTTCTATTAATACTCATGTCTTATTTAACATTCTTTTTTAATGTAATCTTTGCATGCATATTTTAGAGATGGGTTTTTGTGTGTCTTATATCCAAATTTGATATCTCTAAGCCCTTGTGTGTGTGTGTGTGTGAGAGAGAGAGAGAGAATTTTATGCTTGAGCCAATACATATGCATTTGTGCATGTAGGAATTTTCATCTTGTGTGTGTGTGTGTGTGTGTGAATCTTATGCTTGAGCCATATATATGCATTTGTGCATGTAGGAATTTTCATCTTTGGGTGGAAGATTAATTGAAGTTTTTTATTCGGATAAAAGAAATTAAAGGGGAAAATGAATGGTTCAAATGGAAGCCACCAAAACACCAAAGGGGAATCCAAAGAGAAAAATATCTCAACAGGTTGCAATGTACTGCACATATGGATTAAGGTGTTAGAAAGCTTCAAGTTGTCTCCTCAACAAAGGATTCAAAGATGTGATTCTCTTTGGAAGATCGATTTTATGCTTTCTAATTATTTGTTTTATAAGTTATCATACAAGGCGAAAAATGTACTATCAACTTTTGTTTAAAATGTAAACTTTCAATTTACAAAAGTCTTACTTTCAATCTATAAAATCTTTACATAACTGTCATTAGCCAACTTTGTATAAGCTAAAACAATATTACATGTACAAGTGTTTCAAGTATGTAATGTTTCTCAGTGGCAACTTTGTGGACTCTAAGAACTGTTGGAATTATACTTAAAAAGTAATAACTCAAGAGAAACAAATATAATACATCTATGAATTATCAATTATATCATGTGCATATGTAATAAAAATTAACAATAAGATGTGAGAAATTTACATACTAGATTATGTTATTCAAGGACCTCACAAGCAATCAGGATGCTCTCCCCAGTTGGTGAGGATTGACAAAGAGCTTTATTTTCTCTTTCACACCCCCTTGCAATCAAAAATATATATATATATATATATATATATTATATAAAAGATTTTAGAGATATCAAATTTGGATATAAGACACACAAAAACCCATCTCTAAAATATACATGCAAAGATTACATTAAAAAAGAAAGTTAAATAATACATGAGTATTAATAAAAGTTAAAATCCCTTTAAAATTTCAAATCTCTTAAAAGAGTACACCAAATTGAGAAATTTGAGTATTTTATTCTGTTCAAGTGTAAAGTTAAAAACAACCTCTAACTTTGTATAGTTTATCCGTACCTTTAGTGCTTTAGCTTGTCCAGAGTTTCTCATAGAGCTCTCTGATTCTTTCAAACTTTCCCTTTGATATTTTGAAATCAAATTATGGCTGTCATTAAAAAAATAAATGTATTATTACCAGTTATCTCAAACTTTGATACAATCAAAGCCAAATAACTATATTAGCAATGGCGACTCTAGGAATTGTTTTCAAGGTAGTCATTAAAAAAATTTATATTAAACAAAATTTAATAAAAATAAAACTTGAATATATTAACATCACAAAAAAAAAAAAAAAACATGCATAAGTACATAAAGTTATAAAATTTTCTTTCACAAATTTTCATATTTTGAAATTGTTGGATGATAGCTTCACTATCCAGGTTATTAGCTACATTTTTTTCAATGTACACAACCAAGCAATTATTAAACTACTAATCACTCATTCAATTACCAACATATTGCCTAAATAAGTAACAATATAAACAAAATGCATTATCTTTTTGAAACAATGTATCACATAAATCCAACAAATTTGACTAAAGACTAAAGCAAACAATAACATACTAACTACTATTTTTTCTCCAAAAAAAAAAAAAAAAAAAAAATACTAACTATTTGGAAAGTGTGCATTTTTTTTTTTTAAATAAAGATTTTAAAATGTCATTTGAAAACACAATTTTTAAAATCACAATTAAAGTTTGATGTGGGCTTTTAGGCTAATTTTTATTTGTTTGGGCAATTTTTTAGAAGTTTTACGTCTACAACATTTTCGCAATACTTTCACAATAAAGCTTAGGTGGTACTTATTTAACTGGTTCTAATTTGAACTTACTATTGCAATTATTTTTTTTATCCACTAATAACCTAGGATGTACGATCGCGACGCCAGAGGAGCCGCACCAGAGTCCAACGCAGCGCGACGCGACGACGCGCGAGGGATACCGCTGCCCGCGCGTCGGTGTGACATCGAGCCGCGTCCTGCCACTTGTTTTTTTTTTCCTCGACTCACGTCGACGCCTCGCAGACTCGGGCCGATTTGTGCTGAATCAGGTTGATTCGTGCCGACTTGGGCCGTATCGGCCATATCGGGCGAAACCGCCAAAATGGTCGGTTCAAGCCGAAACAGCCAATTCAGGCCGAAATTCAAAAAAAAAAAAGAAAAAGGTGCAAAACGCACCGTTTGAACTTAATAACAAACCCTAAAACTCTCTCACGCATTCTCACTTCGTCCAAACACTTTCTCTCACTCGTCTCTCTTCTCTATGCTCTCTGCGGTGTGCTCGGCTTCACTGAATCACTCTCTACCTCTCTATCTCTGCTCTCCGTCTCCCCTGTGAGACACAACCACTCAGTCACTTCATTCAAACTTCAGCTCTCTCTCACGCATTCTCAACTCAGGTATTGATATAAAGCTTTCAATCTTAGTTTGATTTGTGATTTGTGAACCTGTGAATCTGTGATTTGTGAATCTTAGTTTCTTTTCAATCTTAGTTTTATTTAGTTAATAGTTATTTCTTATTACTCATTGTGATTTGTGAATCTGTGAACTTGGGTTTGATTTATTATTAATTTATTTAGTTAATAGTTATTATTTGTAGCCATTGTAGGTTAAATTGAATCTATTGAATTTGCAATGGATGAAGTTACTAGCACAAAAACTTCACCTTCATCTAATCAAGAAGTGCCAAATAATGAATCTCCTCTTTGGCAGTATGTGAATAAAGAAGAAAAACCAGCTGGTGCTTTTGTTAAATCAGGTGGAAACACATACTTTAAGTGCAACTATTGTGGTGTAGTTTATATGGGATCCTATTCTAGGGTTAAGGCTCATTTATTAAAAAATCCTGGCAAAGGTATTAAAGCATGCCCTAAGGTGACACCAAGCCATAGGCTAGAAATGCAGTAAATGCATGATCAAGTTGAGAATGATAAATTAGAGAGAGAACGGAGAAGTCAAATTCCCTTACCCCCACCTCCCTCAGGCCATGGGCCTATACCTATTTCCCCATTTCGGAGACAAGAAGGGAGTGATAGTACAAATCCGGTTGATGATAAGAGGAGGAAGGTGACTATGAATTCTCCTTTGGAGAAACCATTCCAGAATAATGCTAGACATGATTTGGATGGCAGAATTGTTAGGATGTTTTACATCGTTGGGCTTCCGTTTAACTTTGCAAGGAACCCATATTATCGTAGTTCCTATGCATATGCTGCTACCCATAGCATTTCGAGTTATCTTCCTCTTGGATACAATGCCTTAAGAACAACACTTTTGCAAAAAGAAAGAGCTCATGTTGAAAGACTTTTGAAACCAATTAAGGACTCTTGGCTTGAAAATTGTGTAAATATAGTTTCTGATGGATGGTCAGATCCATAAAGGAGGTCTCTTATTAATATTATGGTTGTATCAGATGGGGTTCCAGTGTTTATAAAGGCAATTGATGGGTCAGGTGAGTGCAAAGACAAACATTATATTGCTGGGGTGTTGAAGGATGCTATAAAAGAGATTGGACATGAAAAAGTTGTCTAAGTCATCACTGATAATGCTAGTGTGATGAAGTCTGCTGGAGCTCTTATTGAAGGTGAGTATCCTAAAATATTTTGGACACCCTGTGTTGTCCACACTCTCAATCTAGCTTTGAAGAATATTTGTGCAGTAAAAAACACTGAAAAGAATGAAGTTACATATGAGGAATGTAGTTGGATTACACGTATTGCTGATAATGCATCCTTCATACGTGTTTTTATCATGAACCATTCAATGAGGTTGGCAATGTTTAATGAATTTTGTCCATTAAAACTGCTCCAAGTTGCTGATACTAGATTTGCTTAAGTTGTTGTAATGCTGAAAGGTTGAAGTTGATAAAAAGATGCCTTCAAGCCGTGGCTATTAGTGACCAATGGGCTTCTTATTGGGAGGATGATGTTGGAAAAGCTCAAAGGTGAAAGATATGATTCTAAGTGATCTTTGGTGGGATAATATTGATTATATCCTTGAATTCACAGCACCCATTTATGATATGCTACAAATAGCCGACACAGATAAGCCTTGTCTTCATCTTGTGTATGAGATGTGAGATTCAATGATAGAGAAGGTAGAGGAAGTAATATATCGGCACGAAGGCTTGAAAGATGATCAGTATAGCTCATTTTGGGGTGTGGTGTATGATATACTCATTGATCGATGGACTAAAAATTGTACACCACTACATTGCTTGGCTCATTCCTTAAATCCTAAGTAAGTACATTTATTTTCTATTTTCCTTAGTTCACCATTTTAGTAAAACACACGTTTCATCTATATTTATTTTTTAATCTTTAACTAGGTATTACTCCATTAAATGGCTTTCGGGGAATTCAAAATGCATACCTCCACATCAGGATCTTGAAATTTCTATGGAAAGAAGCAAGTGTTTGGATCGATACTTTGAAGATTAGAGTGAATTAACGATGGTGAAGTTTGAGTTTGCTACATTTTCAGAAGGGAGGTTTCCTTCACAAGATGCCTTGATAGATAGGTGGGCCTTACAACCTTTGGTTTGGTGGCAATACCATGGCTCCGCATTTCCAACTCTTCAAACCCTTGCCCTTAAACTTCTTGGACAACCCTATTCATCCTCATGCGCTAAGAGAAATTGGAGCACATACAAATTCATTCATTCCTTAAAAAGAAACAAAATGGCTCCTGCACACGCTGAGGATTTGGTATATGTGCATTCTAATCTTTAACTCTTGTCAAGGCGCAATAAGGAGTACGTTCATACAACAAAAAAGATGTGAGATATCGCAAGAGACTCTTGAAATGAGAGTGACATACATGGAGGAGCTGGAATTCTTGAGAATGCAGCCATTACACTTGATGAGCCAGAGTTGAAAGCCATGGTTATTGGGAATGCTAACACTAGTGCTACTACTAGTGAAAGTGAAGTTCGAAATGAAGCTATTGATCTTGAGGATGATGATGTTGGTGTTTGATTGTTTTGTTGATTGTCTTGTTGATTATCTTTTATTTTGTTTTAGTTTCAAACTTGTGAGTTGTATTCTAATTTACGAACGTCATGAAATGTTTTAGTTTCAATCTTGTGGGTTGTATTTAATTTATGAACATCATGTTTTAGTTGTTATCTACTATTGCTCTTAAATTTGGTATATGTTTATATAATGTGAAAAAGTATGCTTAGCAATATATTAAAAACATAAATAAAAATATTTTTAATAATTTTTTAATCGCCAAGTCCTGTCGCACCCGCACCCACCTTTTTCAAAAATTGCTGAGTCCTGCACCCGCACCCGAGTCCCAAAACGCACCCGTGCTTTATAGCTAATAACAACCTATTACTTAGAATTTGTTACGTAAATATTGTGAAAATATTGTGAACATAGCGTTTCTCCCAATTTTTTGGTTCAGCATTCAACAGACCAAAAGTTTAGAGATGTTGAATTTTATTTTTAATGGGCTCAAATTTTTATTTAGGGTGGTCAAGTTTTTTTTTTTTCTAGGGTGGTTAATGAGAGAATATTGAGATATCAAGTGGTAAAATAAAATAAAATTATAAGACAAAATTGCCCTATATAGGTCACAAAAGAAAAGAAGTGGGATAACTACAATACCAAATTATGGTCATTAATCAATCACAAAAATAAAAGTTGCAGTAACAATCTAATCATAGTAGCCACTTTGCCAAAGGCGATGGTAAAATTGACCAAAACATCAATTACATTTACAGGTCTGAAAATAACATGAAGAGTATATATATAGCATCTAAGAGCATTCATATAAGTCATTTCAAATATTTAGCTAAACTAATTTAAAAAACTCAACTTTTAATAGTTTAGCTATCCATGTTTTTTTTATGTGCACACATCAAATTCAGTACTTTATTTCTTACTTAATTTAAATATATGTTTTTTCTCTCCTCTCTCCTTTCTCTCCACTCAGCATATACAGCCACTGTCACACCACAGCCAGCCGCCACCACACGCCACTAATATTAATGTTCATGGAATTAGACAGTGAAAGGCCACAAAGATTGACAAATAATGAGCTTCATACAAGGTGTATTCCGTGTATATAAAAATTTGAAAAAAAAAAGGTATGGGGTTCTTATCTAGGTGAAAATAGCCAAATACTACGTTTTGACAAAGTTTGTGGCAATCTAGCACTGTTTCAAAAATATTTAGCATTGTACCACTTTTTTAATACTCAAATTTCATAAAATTGAGTTCCAAATGGTACTCGAGTTCAGTAAACTTGAGTTCCTAGTGAGCCTGCTAGCATGGCACTGGTTGAGCTGGATTTTGGGCATTAAAAAATGGTACTCGAGTTCTGGAAAGTTGAGGACTGTCAATATGTTACTCGAGTGTAGTAAATGCGAGTACTGTGTATATGTTACTCGTGTTTGTAAACGTCGAGTATAGTGTAATACATGAGGATGACAAAAAGAGTAAGACCTCACGGGAAATATATATGTGAAGGAACTTGGAACCGTATGGCTAATACATGTATTACACTATACTCGATGTTTACAAACATGAGTAACATATACACAGTACTCGCATTTACGACACTTGAGTAACATATTGACAGTACTCAACTTTTCTGAACTTGAGTACCAGGTGGCATTTTTTAATGTCCAATATCTAGGTCAGCTAGCAGGCTCGCTACAAACTCAAGTTCACTGAACTCGAGTACTATTTGAAACTCGATTTTATGAAACTCGAGTACTAAAAAATGGTACATTGCTAAATATTTTCGAAACAGTGCTATTGCTAGATTGTCACAAACTTTGCCAAAATGTGGTATTTAGCTATTTTCACCTCTTATCTATTACTGTACTGTATTTGTAAAAAAATATCTTCTCTTGTACTCTCTTGTCAGTATTGGTAGCAAACACAAACTCCTCATCTTGTCCTCTGTAAACAAAACAAGTCTGTACCTTTGCACTACCAAATTCAAACTATCATCCATGTCTTTCTCTCTTTCCATTGTCCATTATTTCTTGGAGTGAGAAAGCAAGTAGAGAGACAAAGAAAAAGAGATTACAGACAATAAAGAAACAACCACACGTAAAAAGATCGAACCACCTCTACGACACCGCCTCTGCTCCGATCTCCATACCACTAGCGGATCTACTCTGGTACATCTCTTGAGAGAGGATAGAAGATTGAGAAATAATCACCCAAAAAGATCGAAGCACTACCACGGCAACACACCACCACCTATACTGATCTCCAAACCACCGAAGGATCTGCTCTGATCCTTGGCTTAAGAGAGAAGAAGAAGACGATAGAGGACAGAAGAGGGAGAGATTTGAATCAAAAATACAATTTTAAAAACAAAACTTTGGCTCTGGCGAGGAAAGTGATTTGCCACAAGAGGCGTGTCTCTACTCCTCGCCAAGTATTTTGGACTAATTTGGTGAGACTGATGGGTGTGTGTTTTTTTAGTCTTTAGCTATATATTTTCTGAAATATTAAAATGGCTATACTAATGCTAATGCTCTAATACTCAATGATAGTTGTCCACAAATAGCAGGGCTCTACAAATTAATGTCAACTTCCCAAATGATATCTTAAGATAACTCTTTTGTGTTGCCCACAATCTAAACCAAATCCCTAAATAATACCATAACCAAAATCATATTAAAGTCCAAATTTAAAAAAGCGAAAACAAAAACATTACCACTGGTCTGACGGCGGGGGGATCCCAGACTTTGGTGGGAGGCCTGATGGTGGTGGCGGCTCTCAAATTTTTCTCATTATGCATGTGCCTAAAGGGTTCTCTTACCCCATACTGAACCAATTGCAGAGAAATCATAGAAAGAGATAATAGAATTCGTACGGAATCAAAGTTTTCAGAAGACTAACAAGTAATGATTCCTATAATCCCGAATTAATATTGAACAAATTTTAATTGTTAACACTAGTACCTGGCAACAACATTAAGAAACAGATTACATAGGATTGCCTGTATAGATCCTAAAATTGGCCAATAAGCTAGCAAAAGCATCAGTATAAAAAATTTTCAATACAACAAAATTAAAGCTTTTAGTAAACAAATGAGCAAAGATTCCTATATATAATTGGACATACACTCATACATAATGCGTAAGTTCCAGTGACAGGCTACTAATTAAAAAAAAAGAAAAAAAACATCTTGCAAATTTAATTAGCAATTTATTAATAAAACCAAAAAAAAAAAAAAAAAAAAAAAACCTGTTGGTGATGTTCATGACAATTGGAAGAACTGCAACGTTACATATTAACTCTGAAAAACTGAAAACCAACAACGATCTGTCAAAGAAAAAAAATTCCTCAGTGCACAAACCTACCATGAAATAATGCATAAAAAAATTATATCCACTTCTAAGTTTCCCATAAACTTTGTTTTCCCCTAAACTTTCAAATACTCAATCTCAAAGGACATTGTGAGTAGTCTACTTTGAAATTGTCTTCCAAAGTAAAATACCAAAACCGTCAGACCACGTCTAAGTTCAATATCAATCCCACCACCTAGTCTACTAAATCAATGAAAATATACTATGTAATGACCTCACACCCATAATTGTTGTTCAAATAGGCATTCAAAACACCAAGCCACTTCTAAATCAGTCCCAAATTCCTTGAACCCATAATTCATTATGTGTAGAGAATCAGAATCTAAAACATCCTTACGAATTTATATCCAAAATATAAAAGCTCAGATCAATGCCTTCACAGAAACTTCCAAAAAAAAAAAAAAACCAAATTTACAAAACAAAAGCAATCTACCAAATTTACAAAACAAAAGCAATCTCCTAAAAACAAACTAATAACAAAGAGGGGCAAATCAAAGATAAAACTCTTCAACATCTGCACCAACGAAAAACTAACAAATTCAATCTAGAAAATATGAAAAGAAGATATACCGGTGATGAGGGCTTTAATCATGCCAACTCTGCAATCCTTAAAATCCTTAAAGCCTTCCCTCTACTGTACGTGGGTTGTAATTTGCCACCACCGTCCATCTCTTAACACTAATTCTTCAATTGAGCTGAAGGTGAAAAGAGAGAAAAACAAATCTCTCTATTTAGTTTTAATCACTCAAAGTCGCCCCACTGAAGGCTCCACGTTAGAGTCAGGCTGGTCACAGTATCACCTGACCTGGAAAAAAAAATCATTATTATATATAAAATTTAAAAATTTTGTGATTTTTCTTACCTTAAAAAAAGTGTGTGACCACCCTAAATTTTTTTTAGGTCCAATATAATTAAAATTTAGCAACAAAATTGGTTGTAGATTAAGATTATAACTCCACTCAGTATTTTTTTTTTTATTGGATATGAATTATAACAATTCTACAATTAGTTTACATTTTTTTTTTAATATTTTTCCTACTTGCAAAATCTCAAGAAGATTAAAGATAAATAACTTATGTCATCAATCAAATGTTTAATTTTCAAGTTTCTGTACTCTAAAATTATACGCAAAAAAAAGTTTATGAATCAAATAGTAAATAATATCCAATTAACATGAAACTTGATATATGTTTTAAGAACATAAAAAAATATACAATTCAATAGTTAAATTTTCAAAATATGTAGTCATGTTAATTTGTTTAGTGAAAGTTGTAGTCTTAGGCTACAATAAGTTTGTAGTCAAACTTTGGTCCTTTTAACAATATATTGGGCTTTTACAAACAAGAAGAAAAATTCAAAATTTTTTTTTTAAACTAAAATTTTGAAAGAGATATAGATTGTAGTATTGATAATAAGATATAATTATCTTTTTTATTAAATATTGTATAATTTAAATTTTTTAATAACCACCCTAGAAAAAATTTATAGAGCCACCACTGAGTCCCCTGGAAGAGATTGCATCAGATGGGAGTGGAGACAAAGGAGAAAGCTCTGCATCTAGGGTTTTTTAGTTTTAGGAGTTTCCCGCAGTCGTGTTTTTCAAAGAATTTTGTTGGGTTGAGTTTTGTGTTTGCATTTGAGCCTGTGACTGAGACTGAGAGAGAGAGTTTTTATTTTAATCTTATTTTAATCGGGTTTTGTTTTGCTTTTTTTTTTTTTTTTTTTTTTTTTAATATGAAAATCTGGTTTTGTTTTTGGGTAGAAACAGTGTTGTGTTGTACTGTACAACACAACTCTATAACTAGTAAGAACCCAGTTATCTAGAACATAGTAACTCTATTACTATTAGGACAACGATTTTACACACCACCGCCTTAAGCTTTCTATATGTATATATATAAGAAACCACAAAACCTATAATCTAACTCATATCTCTTTCTTCATACTTTTGCTTCTTGTTTCTTGTCCTTCTTCTTGATCTTGTTATTCTCTTTTTCTTGTTGTTCGCTATGGGTGCTGGATGGATTGATCCCAACAATGGTGATTCGGAAAAGAATTACCCTGGAGAGATCACTTTCAATGTGTTGGTAACTTGCATTGTCGCTGCCATGGGGCGTTTGATTTTTGGTTACGATATTGGTATCTCAGGTAAGCAAGCATTCAGGAACAACAATATAATACTATATGTTTTTTTTTTTTTTTTTTTTTTTCCATAATTAATTCTTCTTTCACGTACGTTCCAAGCATGTAAGTTCATGTGTTTAATTTGATTCTAACATATGATAATTTTATATATGTATATAGGTGGTGTGACATCCATGGCTCCATTCTTGCAAAAGTTTTCACATCGGTTTATCATAAGGAGGCCTTGGATAAATCAACCAATCAGTACTGTAAATTTGACAGTGTGACACTGACCATGTTTACATCTTCTCTATACTTGGCTGCATTTGTGGCATCGTTTGGTGCATCATGGGTGACCAAGAAGTTGGGTAGGAAAATATCAATGCTCACTGGTGGTTTGGTTTTCTTGGCCGGAGCTATCATCAATGCTGCTGCTCAAAATATTGCTATGCTAATCATTGGTCGAATTTTATTGGGTATTGGTGTAGGCTTTGCTAATCAGGTAAATATAAAATCCCCTAATTATTTGCTTTTCTTGAATTTTTTTTTTTCCTTTCTCTTTTGCCTCTTTTAAATGCAAGTTTCAATATTTATCCTTCCAAGATCTTATTACTTATCATTGGGTAATTTGTTTTTATTATTAAAAACTAATATAGTAGGCTTCAGTAAGTATATGAAGCAACTAGCTAGCTTCAAAACATAATCCTAACCCTAATTCATGGGTTGCCTTAGGGTTACATGAGCTTATCCTATTTATTATTTTTATTTTTATTTTTTTATGGAAACATGAGTTTATCCTAAATTTACAAGGGAAGTTCATAATAATAATAATAATTCATAATGATCTTTCTTGTGATAATAAAAAAATTAAACTTTTGTTGGTTCCCGTTTATTTCTTGTTATATATTGGTATCCAATGTCAGTTTTTTGTTCAATATATTTATATTTTAAAATTTTAATCATTTGGTTTTATTATCAAAAATTAATATTAAAAACTTTATGTTCAGTAATATAACGAAGCCACTAGCTTGGAAAAAATCCTAACCCTAATTCATGGGTTGCCTTAGGGCTACACGAATTTGTCCTAAATTTATTATAATTAACGGAAGAATATAATTCTAAAAATCCTCAATTTACGACTTACAAAAAATTCTTTTCACATGAAACTTTATAACTAATTCTATATATTAATTGATAGAATTACTCACAAGCTTATTTTATTTCTTTCAAAATTGAACTTTTATATATATAGTATATAATTTGCACATATATGTCACTAAGAATATATTTGATTTATTCAATTGTGTGCAGACTGTACCATTGTACCTCTCAGAGATGGCTCCATGCAGACTTCAAGGTTCTCTCAACGTTATTTTCCAACTATGTATTACTATAGGCATATTGATAGCCAATGTTGTTGTTAACTACCTCACACCCAAGATCAAAGGTAGCTATGGATGGCGTGTTAGTCTAGGTGGTGCAGTTGTTCCTGCCCTCTTCATTGTGATCTCATCATTTTTGTACATTTTTAGACCCCTTAAAACACAAGTTGTTTAACTTAGTTATTTAGCCAAATGATTACTTAGATAAATTTATTCAGATCTAGGTTAACACAATTAAATCATATCATGTAAATAATGCGAAAATATATAGAACACACGATATGATAACCTAAGAAAACCAAACTGGTAAAAAACCTAGGGAGGATTTAACCTAGCTATTCTCAAGGTAAAACAGATTCACTATGAAAGAATTGAAGTTTGTACAATAGAACTTAGACCATTAACATTCTATTGCTACCTCGAGTAGAAAACTTACTACCACGACCACGTGACAGCTCCGAGTCCACGGACTACTTCTACTCGAGGTAGCAATAGAATGTTAGTAGTCTAAGTTTTATTGTATAAACTTCAATTCTTTCATAGTGGATCTGTTTTACCTTGAGGATAGTTAGGTTAAATCCTCCCTAGGTTTTATACTGGTTTGATTTTCCTTGGTTATCATATCGTGTTCTTTATATTTCTGCATTATTTACATGATATGATTTTATTGTGTTAACGTAGATCTGAATAAATTTATCTAAGTAATCACTTGGCTAAATAACTAGGTTAAACAACTTGTGTTTTAAGGGGTCTAAAAACGTACAAGTGGTATCAAAGTAGGTTAGCTCTTGTGTTTTTAGATCTTTTGATCTAAAAGTTGATCTTTGACCCCTGTTGTCATGGATTCTTTAAAGTTCTTATTGCTAAAACTCCAATTTGTCTACTTTTGGTTTGTGTCACTTGTTGCATGTGTTAAGTCTTTCCTTGAGTATCTTGATATAATTACATGTGATGATAATTATGTGTGTTATACTGCTTTAATTGCCTTAAAGACACGTGATTCTTGTCTTTGGTATTTGGATAGTGGTTGTTCCAAGCATATGACAGGAAATAAAGCTCTATTCAAGACACTTTTTGAAGGAAAGATTGGGACAGTCACGTTTGGAGATGGAAGCAAATCTGTGATCAGAAGCATTGGAATTGTGGACATTCTAGGGTTGCCGGTATTTGAAGATGTCTAGTATGCTGATGGGCTGAAGGCTAACTTACTCGGCATTAGTCAAATTTGTGACAATGGATTGAATGCTCTTTTTACCAAGTATGAATGTGAGATACTTGATAGAGGAGGTGACTGCATGTGTATTGGTGTTAGAACAACTGATAACTATTATGGTATAACACCAAGTATAAGCAACAAGTGTTTCAGTGCGAAGATCAATTAAGTAGACTTATGGCATCAATAGTTGGGATACGCAAGTCATAAGCAATTAGAGAATATTTTCAAGTGTGATGTAGTTATTGGTTTGCCCAAGTTTGAAAAGATAGAGAAGTGCATATGTGGACCATGTCAGATGGGTAAACAAGTGAAGTCCAAGCATCCGTCTGTAATTGAAGTTCAAACCTCAAGACCTCTAGAGTTGTTGCACATTGATCTCATGGGTCCTACTAGAGTTCAGAGTTTAGGTGGAAAAAAGTATATTGTAGTTGTTATGAATGATTTTACTAAATATACTTGGTTGTGCTTTTGAGAGATAAGGCTGAGGCTCTTGAAAAGATGATACACTTGTGCAAGAAATTGCAAGTTGAAAAAGGTATTGTGATAGCCAAAATTAGAAGTGATCATGAGAGACAATTTGAAAACACAAAACTGGCTATTTTCTGCAATGATCAAGGCACACATCAAGAGTTCTCATCATCCAAGACACCATAACAGAATGGAATAGTGGAATGGAAGAATAGGGTTATTCAAGAGATGGCTCATGTCATGTTACATAACAAGAAGATGCCCAAGTCCTTCTGGGGAGAAGCAGCTAACAATGCTTGCCATACACTCAACCGAGTGTATTTCAGACCTGATTCCAAGAAAACTCCTTATTAACTCTAGAGAGGAAAAAAACATGTTGTCAAATACATCAGGATATTTGGTAGTAACTGTTATATTCTGCGTGATAGGGAGAACCTAGAAAAGTTTAATGCAAAGAGCGACAAGGGATTCTTTTTGGGATACTCTTCCACTAGTAGAGCATATAGAGTGTACAATTTGAAAACTAAAACAATCATGGAGTCTTCAAATGTGGTGATAAATGATGAACTATGTTCAAAAACTCATTCAGAAAACACTCCTCCAGTTCAAGAAAAGACTATGGAGGTTGATGATTCTATTCTTGAAGATTATGTTAGAAAGCATAGTGATGAAGAACTACAGTTATTGAATGATGTTGTTTCAGTACCATCGAGTTTAGAACCATCCACATCTGTTCGTGAAATTCAACAAGAACAAGGTGAGCCAAGTTCTTCATCTGAACAAAAAGGTACCTCTACATCTCTGGTCAAAGGTCCATCTTTTAGAGTAAATTTAAATCACCCTATCACAAACATATTGGGTAGTCTGAATGATAACATGAGATTGAGGTCCAAAGCCTTGAATGTAATTACTCACTCATGTTATCTATCCCAATTTGAACCGAAGAAAGTGGATGAAGCACTTCAAGATGCTGATTGAGTTAATTCCATGCATGAAGAACTTCATCAATTCGTTCGAAATGATGTGTGGGAATTAGTTCCTAGACCAAAGCGAGTAAATGTGATTAGAACTAAGTGGATTTTTAAGAACAAGTCCGATGAACATGGTATAGTCATTAGAAATAAATCAAGACTTGTTGCTCAAGGATACACACAAGTGGAAGGGATTGATTTTAATGAGACTTTTGCACCAGTAGCAAGATTGGAACCCATTAGAATACTCTTGGCCATAACTAGTCATTTGAATTTCAAGTTATATCAAATGGATGTCAAGAGTGCGTTTTTGAATGGGATGTTGCAAGAAGAGGTGTATGTTAAACAACCAAAGGGTTTTGTTGATCATTGATTCAAAAGAGGATTTGCAGATACTACTTTCTTCATACGAAAGGATAAGAATTATTTTGTAGTAGCTCAAATTTATGTTGATGATATTGTTTTTGGTCCTACTAATGATTCTCTTGCTCAATCCTTTGTAGATGAAATGAAGAAGATGTTTGAAATGAGATGGTTGGTGAACTAACTTATTTCTTGGGATTGCAGGTGAAACAAACGGATTCTAGAATTTATATCAACCAAGCAAAGTATGCTAGAAATCCACCAATGGCTGCTAATGCAAAGCTAACAAATGATCCTTCGAGTGAGTCTGTTGATGTTACATTATATAGAAGTATGATTGGTTGTCTTTTGTATTTAATTGCAAGTCGTCTTGATGTTGCTTTCAGTGTTGGTGTATGTTCTAGGTTTCAATCTAATCCTAAGGTTTCACATTTGAATGTTGTAAAAAGAATCATAAAATATGTTAGTGGAACTTGTAATTATGGATTGTTTTATAGCAAAGAGTCAAATTTGTCTCTTGCTGGATACTCAAATTTAGATTGGGCTGGCAATGCCAATGATAGAAAAAGCACCACTGGCGGGTGTTTTTATGTAAGGGCCAATCTTGTCGCTTGGATGAGTAAAAAGCAAAATTCTGTCTCTCTTTTTACTGCAGAAGCAGAATATATTGCTGCTGGAAGTTGTTGTTCACAGCTTCTTTGGATGAAAAAACTTTTAAGTGATTATGGAATATCACAAGACACCATTGTTGTCTATTGTGATAATTCTACTGCTATTGATATCTCTAAGAACTTTGTTCAACACTCTAAGACTAAGCACATAGAGATTAGATATTACTTTATTAGGGATCTGGTTGAAAGAAAGATTGTAGTTCTTGAATATATCCCTACTGAATGTCAGAATGCTGACATCTTCACCAAACCTCTTGATAGAAGTAAGTTTGAGACACTTTGTCGAGTAATTGGTATGATTCAGTGTCCCTAGTCTTCCTTGGCTCTCATGGACCTTGTGCTTCATCTCAATACTCTTTGTGATCATTCTTCTTTTGCTGTTTTGGTTTCTTTTTGCTTATAAGATTTGCATTGCATTACATTCATGCATTTCATAATTAGTTGTTTTTGTTATTATTATTATTTTTTTTTTAAAGGAGGAGGAAGGAAAATGTGTTTTGTATTATTTTATCTTGGATTTATAATCAAGGTTGGCCATATTAATTTTTGTACATTTTTAGACCCCTTAAACACAAATAGATTAACTTAATTATTTAGCCAAGTGATTAACTTAGGTAAATTATTCAGATCTATGTTAACACAAGTAAATCATATCATTGAAACAGTGCGGAAAATAAATAACACAACGATATGATAACCTAGGAAAACCAAACCGGTAAAAAATTAGGAAGGATTTAACCTAGCTATCCTCGAGGTAAAACAGATCTACTATGAAAGAATTAAAGTTTTACAATAGCGACTTAGACCACTAACATCCTATTGCTACCTTGAGTAGAAAACTAATTACCACGACTATGTGACAGCTCCGAGCCCACGGACTGCTTCTTTCTTGGATTCACAGCAACCATAAGTACTCCCACTTGTGTTTTTCTTTAAGCTTTTTATGCAACAACTGAAGCGATCACCAAGCTCTCGACATCAATTTTGAGATTGGAAACCCTAAGTATGTATGAAGGCAAACACCTTTAGATCTCATAAAAGATTCACACGTACAGCATAAACAACCACTACAAAACGTGGTTAGGGTTTTTCCTTTTATACTTAAGGCAAAACATAAAACCCTACATGTCATATGAGCTTAGGCTGAGTTGGAAAATTCTGCAGAAAAACAATTTGTACGAGCTTTGATCGATCGAGTCTAATTTTCGATCGATCGAGCCTTGCAGATTTACATAATAAATCCTGCAGTACACTAGATTCCAATTTTACATATAGACACGCTTTGAGCAGCATAATTCTAGACTCTAAGTTTTAATCATGGTTTAACAAAAACAACCTAGCATGAAATGCATGAATGTTATGTAGTGCAAATCTTAAAAAAAAACAAAAACAACAAAGAGGAATAGTCACAAAGAATAGAGAGATGAAGCACAAGGACCAAGAAATCCAAAGATGACCAGGGACACAAAATCACACCAATTACTTGAGGAAGTGTCTCAAACTTATTTCTATTAAGAGGTTTGGTGAAAATGTCAACATTTTGACGTTTAGTAAGGATATACTCAAGAACAACAATCTTTCTTTTTAACAAGATCCCTAATAAAGTGATATCTAATCTCTATGTGTTTAGTTTTAGAGTGTTAAACATGGTTCTTAGAGATATCGATAGTACTAAAATTATCACAATAAACAACCATGGTGTCTTGTGTTATCCCATAATCACTTAAAAGCTTTTTTATCCAACGAAGCAGTGAACAATAACTTCTAGCAGCAATATATTCTGCTTCTGCAGTAGACAGAGAGACAGAATTTTGTTTTTTACTCATCCAAGAAACAAGATTGGCTTCTACATAAAAACACCCACTAGTGGTGTTTTTTCTATAATCAGCATTGCCAGCCCAATTGGAATTAGAAAATCTAGCAAGAGACAGATTTGACTCTTTGCTATAGAACAAACTATAATCACAAGTTTCACTAACATATTTTATGATTCTTTTAACAGCATTCAAATGTAAAACTTTAGGATTAGATTGAAATCTAAAACATACACCAACATTGAAAGCAATATCTGGTCGACTTGTAGTTAAATACAAAAGGCAACCAATCATGCTTCTATATAATGTAACATCAACAGACTCACCTGAAGGGTCATTGGTTAACTTTGCATTAGCAGCCATTGGTGTTCTAGCATGTGCAGCCTTGTCAAGTCCAAATCTCTTGACTAGATTTCTGGCATACTTTCCTTAGTTGATGTAAATTCCAGAATCCGTTTGCTTCACCTGCAATCCCAAGAAATAAGTTAGTTCACCAACCATACTCATTTCAAACATCTTCTTCATTTCTTCTACAAAGGATTGAGCAAGAGAATCATTAGTAAGACCAAAAACAATATCATCAACATAAATTTGAGCTACTACAAAATAATTCTTATCCTTTCGTATGAAGAAAGTAGTATCTGCAAATCCTCTTTTGAATCCATGCTAAATGAGATATGCGGTTAACCTATCATACCATGCCTTGGGAGCTTGTTTCAAGCCGTAGAGAGCTCTCTTCAACTTGTAGACATCATCCAGTCTGTGAGGATCAACAAAACTCTTTGGTTGTTCAACATATACCTCTTCTTACAACATCCCATTCAAGAAGGCACTTTTGACATCCATTTGATATAGCTTGAAATTCAAATGGCTTGCTATGGCCAACAATATCCTAATGGATTCCAATCTTACTACCAGTGCAAAAGTCTCATCAAAATCAATCCCTTCCACTTGTGTGTATCCTTGAACAATAAGTCTTGATTTGTTTTGAATAACAGTACCATGTTCATCTGACTTGTTCTTGAAAATCCAATTAGTTCCAATAACATTTACTTCTTTTGGTCTAGGAACTAATTCCCACACATCATTCCGAACAAATTGATGAAGTTCTTCATGCATAGAATTAACCCAATCAGCATCTTAAAGTGCCTCATCCACCTTTTTCGGTTCAAATTGGGATAGATAACATGAATGAGTAATAACATTCAAGACTTTAGATCTCAATCTCATGTTATCATTCAAACTTCCCAATTTGTTTGTAACAGGATGATTTAACTTTACTCTAGAAGATAGACCTTTGACCAGAGATGTGGAGGTTCCTTTTTGTTCTGATGAAGGACTAAGCTCACTTTGTTCTTGTTGAGTTTCATAAATCGGTGTAGATGGTTCTGAACTTGATGGTACTGACACAACATCATTCAACAATAGTAGCTCTTCATCATTATGCTTCCCAATATAATCATCAGGAATAGGATTATTAACTTCCATAGTCTTTTCTTGAACCGGAGGAGTGTTTTTTGAATGAGTTTTTGAACACAATTCATCATTGATCACCACATTTGAAGACTCCATGACTGTTTAGTTTCTCAGGTTGTATACTCTGTAAGCTTTACTAGTGGAGGAGTATCTCAGAAAGTATTCTTTGTCGCTCTTTGCATTAAACTTTTTTAGGTTCTCCCTATCACACAGAATATAACAGTCACTGCCAAATATCCGGAAGTATTTGAAAACAGGCTTCTTTCCTCTCAAGAGTTCATAAGGAGTTTTCTTAGAATCAAGTCTGAAAATACACCTGGTTAAGTGTATGAGAAGTAGTGTTAACTGCTTCTCCTCAGAAGGACTTGGGCATTTTTTTGTTATGTAGCATGACACGAGCCATCTCTTGAATAACCCTATTCTTCCGTTCCACCATTCCATTCTGTTTTGGTGTCTTGGGTGAAGAGAACTCTTGATGTGTGCCTTGATTATTGCAGAAGGTAGCCAGTTTTGTGTTTTCAAATTCCTTTCCATGATCACTTCTAATTCTGGCTATCACATTTCCTTTCTCGGCTTGCAATTTCTTGCACAGGTGTATCATCTTTTCAAGAGTCTAAGCTTTATCTCTCAAAAGCACAACCTAAGTATATCTAGTGAAATCATCCATAACAATTAGAATATACTTCTTTCCACCTAAACTTTGAACTCTGGCAGGACCTATGAGATCAATGTGCAACAACTCTAGAGATCTTGAAGTTTGAACTTCAGTCATAGACAGATGTTTGGACTTCACTTGTTTACCCATCTGACATGGTCCACATATGCACTTTTCTATCTTATCAAACTTGGGCAAACCAATAACTACATCACACTTGGAAATCTTCTCTAATTGCTTGTGACTTGCATGTCCCAACCGTTGATGCCATAAGTCTACTTGATTAATCTTTGCACTGAAACACTTGTTTCTTATACTTACTGTTATACCATAACAGTTGTCAGATGTCCTAACACCAATACACATGCAGTTACCTTCTCCATCAAGTATCTCACATTCATACTTAGTGAAGAGAACATTTAATCTATTGTCACAAATTTGACTGATGCTGAGTAAATTGGCCTTCAGTCCATCAACATACCAAACATCTTCAAAAATCGGCAACCCTGGAATGTCTACAGTTCCAATGCCTCTGATCACAGATTTGCTTCTATCTCCAAACGTGACTGTCCCAATCTTTCCTTCAAAGAGTGTCTTGAATAAAGGTTTATTTCCTGTCATGTGCCTTGAACAACCACTATCCAAATACCAAAGACAAGAATCACGTGCCTTTAAGGCGGTTAAAGTAGTATAACACAAATAATTATCATCACATGTAATTATACCAAGATACTCAAGGAAAGACTTAATAAAAGTAACAAGAGGCACAAACCAAAAGTAGACAAATTGACACTTTAGCAATGAGAACTTCCAAGTATCTATGACAACAGGGGTCAAGGATCAACTCTTAGATCAAAAGATCTAAATACTAGAGCTAACCCGCTCTAATACCACTTGTACATTTTTAGACCTACAAACAGATTAACCTAGTTATTTAGCCAAGTGATTAACTTTGGTAAATTATTTAGATCTACGTTAACACAAGTAAATCATATCATTGAAACAGTGCGGAAAATAAATAACACAACGATATGATAATCTAGAAATACCAAACCGGTAAAAAACCTATGGAGGATTTAACCTAACTATCCTCAAGGTAAAACATATCCACTATGAAAGAATTGAAGTTTTACAATAGCGACTTAGACCACTAATATCCTATTGCTACTTCAAGTAGAAAACTTACTACCATGACCACATGATAGCTCCGAGTATACAGACTACTTCTTTTTTGGATTCACAACAACCACAAGTACTCCCACTTGTGTTTTTCTTTAAGCTTTTCATGCAACAACTGAAGCGATCACCAAGCTTTCAACATCAATCTTGAGATTGGAAACCCTAAGTATGTATGAAGGGAAACACCTCTAGATCTCACAAGAGATTCACACATACAACATAAACAACCACTACAAAACAAGGCTAGAGTTTTTCCTTTTATACTTAAGACAAAACATAAAACCCTACACGTCATACGGGCTTGGGCTGAGTTGGAAAATTCTGCAGAAAAACAATTTGTACGAGCTTTGATCGATCGAGTCTAATTTTCGATCGATCGAGCCTTGCAAATTTACATAATAAATCCTGCAGTACACTCGATTCCAACTTTACATATAGACACACTTTGAGCAGCCTAATTCTAGACTCTAAGTTTTGATCGTGGTTTGCCAATATTACACATTGAAATTCTAATACATTTAGATCCTAAATCTTTAGAACCTAACAATTTTACATAGCATGCTTGTGTACCTTGTTTAGCTTGGATGAGTTTATTTTACTGCACGCTACTAGTTTTAGCTATGTAGTGCATGTTGTGTGGGAGTTGTTTATAGTTTTTGATCACATGATCTTGATTTTGAAGTCACATGCTTTTGATTGTTAGGACTTGAACTTAATGAGAAAGGCATAAATAACCATCTCACCACTGTTTACTAGCCAATCATGAACTCTTTAGTGTATATCATAAGATTTTGTGCTTGAGAAAGTGTAGCACATACACAAAAAGAACATAAGTGTAGCCTCAGATTAAAAAATAAAATTGGTGTGTACATTATTGGGCTATAATAAAGATGACAAAATGAAATAAAATTAGTATGTACATTATCTAACTGAACTAATAATTTCAAATGAAATAAAATTTGTGTGTACATTATGAGGCAAAACAAGAAACTTACATGATTGTAACCTCGTTTTCTAGGAGATGTGAGAGTTATATGATATAACTCTTTAGGTGATAGTCTCTTTCAAACTTATGTGATGAATTTTGTAGAAATTGTGATCGATTACTATCTACATATCACCTCACATGTATCTCTTACTATTGCTAGTTGCACATATCATACAAGTTATTCTTTGTTAAACTTCGTACATGATATGATGTGTGAATTTGTTTTGGCCATCCAAGATTATATGTTTCTTGATTTTGATGCAAAATATGTTTAATGTTTGAGTTTTGGGGACAAATTGGTTGAAAAACTTGTTTTTGGAAGATCTGGGTTGAATTCAAGTGTTTTTGAAAAACTTTTAATCTCATACTCATGCATTTCATTCATGAAATATTGTGTTTTGGGAAGTTTCTACAGAAAATTGCTCTGTTTTTTCAAAAATCTAAGTTTCCCAGATTTTCGATCGATCGAATCTGTTGCTTGACCGATCGAAATTGCGATAAAAATTTTGGTTTGAATCTGCCTGGCTCGATTGGTGCTTGATTGATGCTAGATTGATTGAATTTATTTTTCGATCGATCGAAGCTCAATTTAGACTGATTGAAATTCGGCCAGTGAGTGTTTTAAAAAGTGTTCTCTCACGTGTTCTTCATACTATTCAAACTTTTTCAAACACTCCTCTCACTATTTTTCTTCGACCGATCCAATCTAAAGCAATTTTCGTCGTTTTCTTCCACAAATCTCTCAAGGGTTTTGGTCTTCAAGCTTATGTAAGTCTCCTTTACCCTTTCTTTTTCATTAAAATCACATTTTTCATGCATTTTCATTGAAAATTTCGAACAAAGCATTTTTTGGATTTGAGATCATGTCAGTTGTTTTTAATCAATATTGTTCAATGGGTTTTTGTTGTTAGATGTTGTTAACATGATTCCCATGCATTAATTTGGTTAATTTGGTGTTTTAAGAACAATTGAAATTTCTAGGGCTTGAAACTTTGTGAAATTGGGGATTTTGTTCAATTAGGCTAAAATTGATGAAATTGACTTGTGTAATTGATTGATTATGTCATTATATGATGTTTTCTAACTAGTGTAATGATTAATTGATCAATTTGGTTTCATTTTTGAATTTGGGTTTTTCAAAATTTGGGGTTTTTGAACTAAATCACCGTGTTCAAGTCAATTGATGGTCTATAAAGTAAAATTGAACATATTTCAATGCATTAGAGCATGCATCATGTGTGCATTCATTACATGCATCATATGGATTGTTATTTTTTTAATTTTTTTTTCAACCCTTAGCATCATTGTGAGGAAGACTAGAGCCAAGAAAACCACCACCTCTTCTACCCCTATTTTCGAGAGTGATAGGTTTAGAACCGAGAAAATCCAAGAAACCTATGAGAAGCTTAACATTTTTAGGTCGGTTTGGGCTAAGCGTAAGGTCATACTAAATGAGTTAGATCCGGAGATACGCAGGAACTTTGAGCGTAAGGGCTGGTTACCACTCTTAGAGGCCGAGCATCCCCCTCCGGCTGCCTTGATTAGAGAGTTCTATTTGAACCTCTCTGTCCACTCCTCTCTATCCACTCCGACGATTCCAACACTCAATATGTGAGAAGTTTGATAAGGGGTAAAGAGTATGTCATTACTCTTGCTGTAGTGACCACTGCTCTTAGTGTACCTTTGGTATGGCAGCCCATGTACCCTTATACTGAGACCCCTCCTCTTGATGACATCATGTCTTACATCACCGGTACTTCCATTAGTTGGGGTACTGATCCTTGTGTCATATCCCATGAGCTTACTGAGCTCAACTATTTGTTTTTCCAGATTTCTTGTCATTCCATTTGGCCTATCTCTCATTACACACTATTCCCATTGAGAGATGTGCATTTTTGTATGCTTTTGTTACTGACGCTCTTATAAGTTTTCTTACCATTTTCATTTGATCTCTTGTTGAGGTTCAAGGAGTAGTGCAAAATCTCATGGTTTTTTTTTTTTTTTTGGTTTTTATTCATAGGATTCTTTTAGATTTAGGTTTAGAGGATTTTCCTACATCTGAGCCTGTACATATTATAGCTCCTATAGGTGCCACCTTTCTTAGGCAAAGAGCAGCTTAGTTGAAAGCTATCTCTAAACGCCCTCGAGTCGAGTATTCTATAGGTGCTGCACCTAAGCCTCCATCTGGTGACCCCACTGCTGAGGAGTTTGTAGACCCTACAACTGCTGTTGATCCTCCTGCTTGTTCATCGAGCAACTCATCCTTGTGAAGCATACTGGATACTATCATGACCATTTAGACGGCACATGGTCAGCTTCTCTTGGATGTGCTCACTGAGCTTCAGGCTTTACAAGTAGATTTGGCGAGTGCTAGAGGTTCTACTCCACAGCTTTCACCTTTTGATGATGAGTCATGATTGCCCTTTGGCAATTCGTCACAAAAAAGGGAAGTACTTATGCATAGAGATAGGGGGAGTTTTGTTTTGGTGTATATAGATTGTACCTAGGAGCTTCTTTGATGTATTTCATTTTTTTTTGGCTCATGACGTATTCTTTTTGGCTTTATGATGTATTTATCTTTTATGGGTTGTATATGTTAGGGGGAGACACTATGTTTCTTGTTTCTTTTATTGTTTCTTGTTACACATATGATACATTGGTTATTGATTTATATTATGAGGTTATTCATGGTATATGTCTTATTTTATGTATTGTGAAATCAAGAATTTATTTTGTTTTACTTGTATTTTTCACACATGCGTTTATTTGTTTGTTGAGTGTTTTAGGAATTTATAGGTTAATTCAATTGTGGTTCCTGTCTACACTGGCAACTGATAAATAGTAGTTAGGTTAAATTGTATTTAGGGCTGTTTAATTTGAATGAGCTGTTTTTTAACTTTGAGCATTTCATTTTTGTGATGTGTTTTGTCACGGATTGCCAAAGGGGAGTTTGTTAGGTTTTAAGACTTTAGGAATAAATGTATTAGAACTTCAATTTGTAATGTGTTGGCAAACCATGATCAAAACATGGAGTCTATGTTTAGGTTGCTCAAAGTGTGTTTAATTTTAAAATTGGAATCGAGTGATTGTAGAATTTATTGGACTAAATCTGCAAGGCTCAATCAATTAAAAATTAGATTTAATTGATCAAATCTCTTGTAGATTTATTTTTCTGCAGAATTTCCAATTCAGCCCAAGCCCATATGACATGTAGGGTTTTATGTTTTACTTCAAGTATAAAAGGAAAAACCCTAGCTACGTTTTAGATGTCTTTTTTTTTTTGCTAAACACGTTTTAGATGTATTTGATGTGCTGTGTGTTGAATCTCTTGTGAGATCTAGAGGTTTTTACCTTCATATACACTTAGGGTTCTAAGTAATCACATGGCTAAATAACTAGGTTAAACAACTTGTATTTTAAGGGGTCAAAAAACGTACAATTTTTCCTCTCCAACACTCCAAACTCAATGCTTGAGAAGAATGAACCCGAAAATGCGCAAGCAATGCTTAGGCGAATTCATGGTGTCTCTGATAAGGAAATTGAGGCCGAGTTCAAGGATCTTGTGGCAGCAAGTGAAGCCTCCAAAGCTGTGAAACACCCTTGGAGAAACATCCGAAATAGAAAGTATAGGCCTCAACTGATCATGTCCATGGCTATTCCCTTTTTCCAACAATTCACAGGCATCAACATTATCATGTTCTATGCTCCTCATCTTTTCAAAACAATTGGGTTTGGGGATAAAGCTTCACTCTTATCCGCACTAATCACTGGTGGAATCAATTGTTTTGCTATAGGGGTGGAGCCACATAGTGGCTTGGGGGGGGGGGGGGGCCGAGGCCCCTGCAAAAAAAAAAAAATTTCCCATTAGACTAGGGAGAAAAAATAAATGGGCCCCCCTAACATTACACAGCCGGCCCCCTACCCATTTCTCACCCATTTTCCCAGCCCTCAATCAAAAATTAGGAACACCTCAAATTAAAAAAAAAATATATATATCTGTTCTACTTTCAAGCAAAGCAAAAAAAAAAAAAAAAAAAAAAAACCAGTACAGAGCATCACGTCGCTGGAAGAGAGTTGAAACCCATCACGTCGCTGGCAGTGGCAGAGAAATCAAACTCCAATACTAAAGCACATCAAACTCCAGCAAACCAAAACAGAGGTGTTTATCAAAAAAAAAAAAAAAATACCCCCCCAATACACAAACCAAAACCAAACCCCAAGTCCCCAGCAAACCAAACCCAGTAACCCACGGTTACGTCGCCGTCGTCGTCGCCGCAGCTCGCTCGTCGTCGTCGTCGCCGCAGCTCGCTCATCGTCGTCGTTGCTCGCCTGGTCGCCGCTCATCGCAGATTGCAGAGTTCTCTGCCTCTGCTCCGGTGCTCCCTCCGGCCCTCCCTCAAGGTATTTCTCACTTTTTCTCTCTGACTTTCTCAGTCTCTCTCTCTCTTTATCTCATTGAAAATTTGAAATGCTCTTTTTCACAGATCGTAGCGGTCATCGCCTTATCGGAGGTCGCAAATGTGCTGCCTCTGCTCTGGTGCAGCGGTGCTCGTTGGCAGTTGGTCCTTCCGCTTCGGCAGTCCGGCCCTCCCTCAAGGTTTTTCTCTCTGACTTTCTCTCAGTCTCTCTCTGTTTATCTAACTGAAGGAAAAAAATGAAATGAAATTTATGAAGAGTCTTTATTCTTTATCTTTAATAGCCTATCTGATCTCACATCTCGGTAAGTCTCTCTCTCTCTTTTGAATTGTGACTCTCTGATTGGCTGGTTTTGCTTTTTTCTTGTTTTAGTGTTTTTGTCTTTTTAAATTTGGCTTTATCTTATCCCTTTTTGTTGGTCAGTGACTCAGTGTGTTGGTGTTTGGTGAAATATTAATTGTCATTTAGTGTAATGTGTGTTATGATTTGTGATTGACATTGCGAAATTTTCTGATTACAGCTAGCTATTGTGAGTGGGGCGCATTTTGTGCTTGTCTGTTGGCTGTTAAGTGGGGTGGGGAGGGGGTAGATGGGCTATGGGCACATGGGGCCGGGTGCAGCATAATAATTGAAGCAATGTAATGTGCAGCACATTACATTGCTTTAATTATTGTGCTGCACATAGAATGTATAATGTTCGGCTCTTTTAATGTAATATGTACAAGGGGCTAAACAATATACCAAATTAAAGCAGTATAATTAATGGCAAATAAATTAAAGCAATATAGTTTATTGTTAAACTAAACAATAATAATTAAAGCTATATAATTAAATTAACCAATACATTATAAAAGACAAATTAATTAAATTATTTTTGTTTTTGTTTGAGGGGTTATTATTAATTAAAGTTGTATTAAAAATGGGTTGACTGTTTAAATTATAGTGAAAATTTTGTTTTTTTCTTGAGTATGAATAACATTCATATAACTAAGTAAAAATTTCTAATTAAAAATTTTTTTAAAAAAATTCTTTTCAGGTTAATTTTTGAGTCATATTCTTAAAGCTAAAAGAATTATGAGCAAACGAAAAACAATTGATGCATTTTTTAAGAAAAAAGATGTTAGCAATTTAGAAATTAGGACACCTGTGGCTGTAGAAACAAATGTTAATACTTCAATGCCTGATGAACACCCCTCCAAATGTCCAAAACTTCAATTTGAAGAGATAGATTGTGATCCAAGATCACGTAAACAAATATATGAATTTCCTATCAACAAACAAGATGAAATCTGACGAGCTTATCTTAAAGAAGGTCCATATCAACCTGAAAATACAAACTATCCATACAATGATGATACTCATCGTCGTCGATTTCAACTTTCATGGTTTGGTTCACATAAGGATTGGTTGGAATACTCACCTTCAATGGATGCGATATATTGTCTACCTTGCTACCTTTTTAGTAAGAAACCAATAGGTCATCCCAGATCAGATGTATTCATTTCAAGAGGTTTTAATAATTGGAAAAAGGTGAAAGATGGAATGAATTGTCCTTTAATTTGTCATGAAGGGAAAGAACCAAACTCCCCACATAAAATTGCTATGAAATGTTGCGAGGATTTAAAGAATCATTCACGGCATATTGACAAGCTGATTGAGAAACAAACGTCAAAAGAATTAGAGAATAATCGGTTGCGGCTCAAAACCTCAGTAGAGTGTGCTCGATGGCTAGCATTCCAAGCTTGTGCTTTTAGAGGACATGATGAAACCCTTGATTCAAAAAATAGAGGTAATTTTATTGAATTGATAAAATTCACATCAACTTTCAATGACAAAGTAGCTAGTGTTGTCTTGGAAAATGCACCAGGAAATGCCAAATATACATCACCCACAATTCAAAAGGAGATTTTGCATATTCTTGCTAGTAATGTGCAAAATGCTATTCGTGAAGAAATTGGGGATGCAAAATTTTGC
Organism: Quercus ilex subsp. ballota; assembly: GCA_032727855.1. Lineage (NCBI taxonomy): Eukaryota > Viridiplantae > Streptophyta > Magnoliopsida > Fagales > Fagaceae > Quercus > Quercus ilex. Next base: position 29,819,153 of record CM064912.1, on the reverse strand, counting down.
ATTCTTGTTGATGAAGCTCGGGATGAGTCGAAGAGAGAGCAAATGGCCATCATTTTGAGGTTTGTTGATAAAGAAGGTTTCTTTAAAGAGCGTTTCTTTCATGTTGTGCATGTTAGAGACACTACTGCATTGACTTTAAAGAATGAGATATGTGCTGTCCTTTCTCATTACAACCTCCACATTGAAAATATTCGAGATCAAGGATATGATGGGACTAGTAACATGCGTGGTGAATGGAATGGATTACAAGCTCTTTTTCTTAAAGAGTGCCCATATGCTTATTATGTACACTGTATGGCTCATAGGTTGCAATTAGCTTTAGTTACAGCATCTAGAGAAGTAAAAGATGTTCATCAGTTCTTTGATCATTTGGTTAATATTATCAATATTGTTGTTGGTTCTAGTAAGCGTAATGATGAATTGCAACATGCTTAAGCAGAACAAGTTGAGAATATGATTGCTTCTAATGAAATTGAGACTAGAAGAGGTGCAAACCAGATTGGTACTTTGCAACGAGCTGGAGACACTAGGTGGGGATCTCATTTTCAATCTATTTGTAGTTTGATTAACATGTTTGATGCTACTTGCAAAGTTATCAACACTATCTCTGAGGAAGGGGCTAACTATAAACAACGCGGTGATGCCGAGGGAGCTTATCAAGTATTAACATCATTTGAATTTATTTTAATCTTGCATTTGATGAAAGAGATAATGGGAATTACTAATGTTCTTTGTCAAGCTTTGCAACAACGTTCTCAAGACCTTTTAAATGCCATGCATTTAGTTTCAACTACAAAATCACTTATTCAAAAGTTGAGAGATGATGGATGGGAGCCTTTACTTGCTAGTGTTATAGCATTTTGTGAGCAACATGAAATTGATATTCCTGATATGAATGCTCGTTACATAAAGGTCGAGGTAGATATCGTCATCAAGATGAAGATTTAACAATGAAACATCATTTTAGAATTTGCATATTTACAGTTGCAATAGACTTTCAATTGCAAGAATTGAAAAGTAGATTTTGTGAGCTAACAACGGAACTTGTCATTCTTAGTTCAGCTTTAAATCCTAAGGATGCTTTTAGATTATTCAAAATTGTTCATATATGCAATTTAGTTAAGAAATATTATCCTCAAGATTTTACTGAACAAGAACAAGAACTTTTGGAGTTTCAATTGCAACATTATGAGCTTGATGTGATAAAACATCCAGATTTTCAGAATATGAGTACAATTGCCAAGCTATGTAGGGGATTAAAAATTTCAGGAAAGTCTAATATCTATTTTTTGATTGATAGACTTATTCGTCTTGTGTTGACCCTTCCAGTTTCTATAGCAATTACAGAACGAGTTTTCTCAGCTATGAAGTTGTTAAAAACAAGATTTCACAATAGAATGGAGGATGAGTTTTTGGCAGATAATATGATAGTTTATATAGAGAAGGAAATTGCAGGGAATTTCACTATAGAGATGATAATGGATGAATTTTATTCCATGAAAAATCGTCGTCAGGCATGATTTGATCCGGTTGATGACCCGACCTGACCTGAATAATGTTGCGTGGTTTTTAATGGGAGATTTATTGAGACTTAGTCCATGGAGCGGAGGCTTGGGCAAACAAAATTTTTTTGGCCCGTTTTGTAGCCCATTGTGAATCCTGTGCACAGGATATAAAAGCCTTTTTTTTGTGATTAGGGTTTTGTCTTGTTGTTGTTTTTGAGAAAGAAAAACACTGTAGCCGCACATTGTAATTTTCTTTGATAATAGTGAAATCCCTTCAACTCCGTGGACGTAGGCAAATTGCCGAACCACGTAAATACTGTCTTGTGCGTGTGATTGTTTTTCTTTTGGCGTTTTGTTTTCTCTATTTTTTTGTTTCTCACAGGTTTGGAATTTCGGTTGAATTCCCAACATGTTCAAGTATATGATGATATATGAAAGTTGATAATTTTGTATCCAATAGACTTAAGAATTATATTTAGTATATTTATGTTACAACCCGGTCCCCCCATGCATGTATTTATTCCTGGTTACGCCCCTGTTTTGCTACATTGGTCTCCATCTATGGTACAGATAGATGGGGTCGAAGATTTCTTTTCCTAGAGGGTGGAATTCAAATGCTCATATTTCAGGTAACACACACACACAAATAAAGTCTGACCACTTTTCTTTTTATGTGTATTCAATTTTATTCCTATATAAAAAATTGCATCCATAAATTTTTATATAATGTAAATTACATTACTTATGTTGTGGGTTTGGTGACAATCTTCATTGGATGGAAATTTGGAGTAACAGGTCAAGTTATGGACTTGCCCAAGTGGTTTGCTAGCCTTGTTGTGTTCTTCATCTGTGCCTATGTAGCTGCTTTTGCGTGGTCACGGGGGCCATTGGGATGGTTAGTGCCAAGTGAGATTTTCCCACTAAAGATTCGATCGGCTGCACAGAGTATCACTGTCTCTGTGAACATGCTCTTCAGATTCATTGTGGCCCAACTATTCTGTTAGGTTCTAAAGACTTAGGATTTTATGTATTTAGAACTCTAATGTGTAATGTTGGCAAACCATGATTAAAACAATATGTTTAGTCTTGTTTAGGCTTGCTCAAAGTATGTTTATTTGTAAAACTGGAATCGAGTGATTGCAGAATTATTGGACTAAATCTGTAAGGCTCGATTGATCGAACCACGTACAGATTTATTTTTCTGCAGAGTTCCAGTTCAGCCCAAACTCTATTTAAACGTCTTGGGGATCAAGTAAAACACTCCTATATATAAGGAAAACCCTAGAACGTTTTTGAGACTTTTTGAAGAGAGATATTAGAGTGCCTCTTGTGCCTCCTTTTATTTTTAGGGTTTTGTACCCAAACCTCTCTAAGGGCTTTGTTGCTCATATTGCTGTTTTGTGTAAATCTCTTATGAGATCTAGAGGAGTTTTCCTTTACACAAATCTTAGGGTTTTCGAGATAGAGATTACTTCAACATCTTGATGATCAACTCGGTTGCTACCATTGAAGCTTAAAGAATATCAAGCATGAATGCTTGTAGGTGACTGAAGAATTCAAGAAAGAATGAGCTCGTGGATTCGGAGTTTGCACGTGGTCGTGTCAGTAAGTTCTACTGGTGGGTAGCATTAGGAAGTCAAGCGGGGAGCTTGTAGTCCTTTTGTATGAACTTCGATTCTTTCATAGTGGATTCAGGTTTGCCTTGAGGATCGATGGGTCAAATCCTCCCCAGGTTTTTACCGGTGTGGTTTCCTGGGTGATCATATCGTTGTGTCTTTTATTTTTCCGCTGCTTTATATGTTTGATATGATTATTTGATTGCTTTAACCTAGAATTGCATAATTTGACTAAGTAACAACTTGGCTAATTAACTAGGCTAACTAATCTGGTTGTTTTAAGGGGTTTAAATTTCCAACAAGTGGTATCAGAATGGGTAGCTCTTTTGTTTTAAATCTTTTGATCTAAGGGCTGATCCTTGACCCCTGTTGTCATAGATAATTTGAAGCGTCTTTCTAATCATGTTTCTGCTTATGCTTCTGCTGATTTTTTTGATACTTTTGAAACTCTTCGTAAGGAATTATCTAAATCTTTGAAAATTGCTAAGAAATTTAAAGAAGAATTAAAATTGGCTAATCTTGAAAAAGAGGATTTGATTGTGAGATTAGATGAATCTAATAAAAAGAATGAATTTTTGAGAAATCAAATTTCCTCTCAAGATGAGAAGATGAAAAGCTTGGAACAAGAGTTAGTTGAGTCTAAAATTAAACTTGAAAATTTGACTAGTTCTAAGCCTGCTGTTAATAACAGAAGTGTTTCTGTTTCTCTTAAGCCTAAAACTGAGAAAATTTATATCCCTCCTTTTAAGAGGAATAATAAAGAAAATGCTTATTTTGTTAGGTTAGACAAAGGTAAAGGTTCTGATGTTAACGCTGAAGTTTCTAAACCAAAGTCTAAACCTACTGTTAGAGAGCATAATAAATCTGTTTTTGTGCCTACTTGTCACCTTTGTGGTGTTGTTGATCATATTAGATCAAATTGTTCTTTGTTGAGGCAAAAACCAAAATCTGAGAATAGATTTGCTGTTAGGAATACTGATGTTCCTAAATTTGTTCATGTTTGTCACTTTTGTGGTGTCTCCGGTCACATTTGTCCTAATTGTCATAAGTTGAAATTTAAGCATTCTGTATTTCAATCTAGGATATTTGATGATATTTCTCTTGTCATAAGTCCAAATAAATTATTTCATATGCTTTTGAAAAATTTGAGCTTGTTGGCTTGTTAAAAGAATTTGCAGGATTTTAGTCTTTCTCAGAAGATTGGTGTAGTCCCTCAAATACACTTCACTTCTCATGGATTTTCACCTACAAAGCCGAAGAATTGTGCTATATGGGTGAGAAAAGATTCTCCAAGGTGAGTGTTGCTAACTTGTCCTTGATTTAATTCTTTCAATTAATTGTGGACATGTTTTGTTTTTGTTTTTGGTTGTTTTGTTTTTTAGGTTGTTTTTTATTTAAAAAAAAAAAAATCCAAAAACATTGAAAAATTTCAAAAAGACAAAAATATTTTATTTTGTGTCTTGTTTTATTTGTTTTGAGGATTACATGAGTTATGATATCTCTCTCTTGATTTAGAATATGCTTGACATTGTGAAGAAACTTGAATAGTTTGTGCTAAGCTATTTTTGAGTTTGTGTGAGTATGTACTAGTTTGTACATGTACTCAAGGGTTAATTAAGAAATTGATATTTCTTGTTTGTGTACCCTCTATAGCTTAGTTTTGCACTATCATGCATTGCTTTTGCATTGTTCATTTAGCATAATATGTGCTTTTTGTTTTTGGTCATAAATTTTCTTTTAGAACCAAAAGGATTTTTGTGTTCTGTATTTTACATCTTGGATTTATAATTAAGGATTGGTCATATTATCTTTACATAACAAGTTTATGTATCTTGTTTAGTTTTGATGAGCTTATTTATTGCACTTGACTAGTTGAAACTTTGTAGTGCATGTTGTGTGGGAAAGATGTTTATGGTGTTTATCACTTTGTCTTAATCTTGAAGTTGCATGTTATTTGACTGTCGGACTTGATCCTTTTGAGAAAGGCATAAATAACCATCTCACCACTGTTCACTAGCCAATCATGAACACCTTAGTGCATATCTTAAGATTCTGTGCTTGAGAAAGTGTAGTACATGCACAAAAAGAACATAAGCTGAAGCCTCGGTTTAATTGTTTAATGTTTAAAATTGGTGTGTACTATTAGGCTTGATGCCATATCACATAATTAAAATTGGTGTATATATTATGAGGCAAATTCAAGAAACTTACATGATTGCAAACTTTTGTTCTAGGAGATGTGGGAGTTATATGATGTAACTCTTTAGGTGATAGTCTCTTTTAAATTCTATGTGATGAATTTTGTAGACTTTGTGATTGATTGCTATTCACATATCACCTCACATGTATCTCAAGTTTTTACTAGTTGCACACACTACACAAGTTACTATTTGCTAAACTTGGTACATTATATTGTGTGCGATTTTGTTGTGGCCATCCAAGATTAAAAGTTCCTTGATTTTAATGCAAAATATGTATAATGTTTGCGCTTTGAAGACAAATTGATTGAAAATCTTGATTTTGGAAGATTTGGGTTAAATTCAAGTGTTTTTGAAAAACTTTTCGTCTCATACTCATGCATTTTTTATAAAACAATGTGCTTTGAGGAGTTTCTACATTAAAATGCTCTGTTTTTCAAAAATCTGATTTTTTTCAGACTTTCGATCGATCGAACTTGTTTTTCGATCAATCGAAAGTGCAATTAAAATTTTTGGTTTAAGTTTGCCTGACTTGATTGATGTTTGATCGATTCTCGATCGATCGAAACTGAAAAATTTTCAATTTCTATGTTTTTGACCAAATTTTTTTTTTCATGCAACATTTATGTTTAGGATTCACATGCATTGCATTGTTTTTGTATCCATCTTGCAGTTTTGCAGTCATATCTCTCATTGTTTTCACACATAGCATGCATACGCTTTGCTACATTGGGTACTCAACTTGATAAAAAAATTGATTGATTAATTTTTGAGCTATGTACTTTCGAGTATATGCCTTTTTACGTGTGAACTGTAGAAAATGTTTTTCTTAAGAGATATGGTGGATATTCAATGTGCAAATATTTTTCTCTATTCATGCAACTGTTTATGGGTCACATAGTGTCAAGTTTGCATTTGTTAAAAGATAGAATATTTTTCTTCATGTGTATCCTCACCTTAGTTTTTAACTTTGGTTTGTGTGTTTTTAACTTTGGTCCTGCTGGTGAGGATGTTCCTGATCCTGTTGGTGATGTGCTGATTCCCCCCCTCCTTTATTTTTCCCCAAACTGTTTTTTCCAAAACTTGTTTTGTTTTTCCTATTTTTATAGGAGGAGAAATTTTTTTTAACCTTTGTGGTTCTTAGGGGGAGTTGTTGCTCTTCATAGGGGGAGTTGTCTCTAGTTTCTCTTACTCTGTTGCATATATTTTTTGTCTACCTTCTGATTAGGTAGTCTTTGTCAATACGTGACAAAAAGGAGGAGACATAGATGACCTGTTTGTTTTGTTTAGGGGGAGAATATAAAAACTTTTTGATGTATCTAACTTAGGGGGAGAGTTAATTTACTTATGTTTTTATGTTTCTTGTTCACTTCTTATTGATTTATACTTATGAGTTCTTCATTGGTATATGTCTTTATTTTGTGCTATGTGAAATAAAGAATTTTATTTTTGTTTACTTGTATTTTCCACACATGTGTTTATGCATTTTGTTTAGTGTTTCAGGAAATATATAGGTTGATTCAATTGAGCTGCTGTCTGTACTTGCAACTGATAGATAGTAGTTAGGTTGGATTTGTTGTTATGAGCATTATCTTTGTAAAGGGCTTTTATTTGTAAACTTTGAGCTTTTAGTTTGTGTTTTGTCACGGATTGCCAAAGGGGGAGTTTGTTAGGTTCTAAAGACTTAGGATTTTATGTATTTAGAACTCTAATGTGTAATGTTGGCAAACCATGATTAAAACAATATGTTTAGTCTTGTTTAGGCTTGCTCAAAGTATGTTTATCTGTAAAACTGGAATCGAGTGATTGCAGAATTATTAGACTAAATCTGTAAGGCTTGATCGATCGAAAATTAGACTCGATCGATCGAACCACGTATAGATTTATTTTTCTGCAGAGTTCCAGTTCAGCCCAAACTTTATCTAAACGTCTTGGGGATCAAGTAAAACACTCCTATATATAAGGAAAACCCTAGAACGTTTTTGAGACTTTTTGAAGAGAGATATTAGAGTGCCTCTTGTGCCTCCTTTTATTTTTAGGGTTTTGTACCCAAACCTCTCTAAGGGCTTTGTTGCTCATATTGCTGTTTTGTGTAAATCTCTTGTGAGATTTAGAGGAGCTTTCCTTTACACAAAGCTTAGGGTTTTCGAGATAGAGATTACTTCAACATCTTGATGATCAACTCGGTTGCTACCATTGAAGCTTAAAGAATATCAAGCGTGGGTGCTTGTAGGTGATTGAAGAATTTAAGAAAGAAGGAGTCCGTGGATTCGGAGTTTGCATGTGGTCGTGTCAGTAAGTTCTACTAGTGGGTAGCATTAGGAAGTCAAGCGGGGAGCTTGTAGTCCTTTTGTATGAACTTCGATTCTTTCATAGTGGATTCAGGTTTGCCTTGAGGATCGGTGGGTCAAATCCTCCCCAGGTTTTTACCGGTGTGGTTTCCTAGGTGATCATATCATTGTGTCTTTTATTTTTTCGCTGCTTTATATGTTTGATATGATTATTTGATTGCTTTAACCTAGAATTGCATAATTTGACTAAGTAACAACTTGGCTAATTAACTAGGCTAACCAATCTGGTTGTTTTAAGGGGTCTAAATTTCCAACATATTCCTTACCATGCTCTGTCACTTGAAGTTTGGCTTGTTCATCTTCTTTGCTTTTTTCGTGGTACTCATGACCCTCTTTGTATATTTCTTCTTGCTAGAGACCAAGAACATTCCCATTGAAGAAATGACACTTGTGTGGAAGGAGCATTGGCTTTGGAAGAAATTCATGCCTGAAGATCATCCTAAGTCTAAACCTTGTGCTAGCATATATCTTTTATTGGTCTATTAATTACTTTGGTTTTTAATTTCGCTTTAGTATCATTCTGGAACCCTTTTATTGTTTTATAAATTGTTGGGGAAGTTTTTACTATTGATTTATATTTTTTTGGGTATATATATACATATTTGTTTTAATTTTACTCGATCGGGCTTTGTTTTTTGCTTTTCATTATCTAGTCTTCTATTGTATTAATATGAGGTCCATAATTCCTCTTCCATGTGACATGAGGAAAAGTTATGTCTTCTAGAAAATTGAACTTCATAATGGTAAAGCATCCAAATCCTCTCTCCCATAAGATTTTCGTTCTTTCGTGAATTTTAGATGATCATAGTTTTCTCCTAAGATCAATATCTTCCCCGTTGAATCTGCTTTTTTGGTCTTGCCAGTAGGCTGATTTTCCTATAAAGTTCTACTTATAAGTGTATTATATTGGCATTGTGAGGCTGCAATTTGAACTTTAAGAATGATTGTCTGAGATTCTTCGTCAAACAACTTTCAATTTCTCCTTTGTTCTGTTAACTTTTGCTTCATCAGATTAGCCATAGTTGGCTCATTGGCTATGCTAGCTCCTTGCTTATTGTTTGATGTTTGTCTGAAATGGTCAATCCGGCATATCTGTAACCTTCACGCCAAATCTAAGAAGTCAATATGTCTTCCCAATCCTGCATCTGTTCGTTGTCTGTCATATTTGCCTTGGGGTATTTTAACACAGATTTTGTTTTGATCCGTTGCCTTCTTTTGTATTAGACTTCCACCAATTACTCAAGATTAATAGTGGGAATTATAACCTATTTATTTGCATAAATACTATGCATATTATTATAACTCCCTTACAATTACATTTATCAACACACTTTAATCCAACTAAATAACATAGTCTCTCAAAAAAAAAAAAAAAAAAAAAAACTAAATAACATAAATATTAATAAAATTAGTTGCCAACCCGTGCAATGCACTAAAAAGTTATTGATAATAAGATCTAATGAAATTTAGAAATAGGAAATTGAGTTAATAATATGCATATTATAGACATTTTTCAAGATAGCATTTAAAAAAAAATGAATGGTCATAATAAAATAAAATAAAATGGGAAAAAATATTTAATTTCTATGCTTCTATATCTATATATATATATATATATATATATTAGTATGTAATCTGTGCTTATGTACGGAAATGATGAATTATAGTGGTGCTATTGGTGTTAGTTTGTATTATTTAAAGGAAAATGCTATCGAGTGCCATAAGGGCACTGGTTAATAATCCATTTAAAGAAAGTTTTTATGAAAAATTAAAAAAAAAAGTAATTAACATTTTGACAGTTTTTTTTATTTCCTATAAAAATGGTATTAAAATTTTTTTAAAATGAATTATTAACCAATACTTTAAATACATTTGTTAGCATTTTTTATATTTAAAATATAAGACATAATTCGACCAGAATATTCCACTAAAAAAAAACTTCACTTTTTTCGACCCTCTATTTCCGAGGGTCTCCTAAAAAGGTCCAAACAGGCGCTGAAAATAGACGTGAGCGATAATGAATGGCTAGCTTTATTTCAAGGTTCATTAAAACCCTAGAAATAAGCCAATACAATCATTTTAAAAAAATGCGGACCAGTTTTAGCAGCATTCCCGCGAGATTTTTGACTCCAAAATATTACATTTTTCAGCACCACACCACTTCCACGCGACCCTCAAAATAAAGATATTCCAAAATTTTCAATCAACCAAATAATGCCCATAATTTGAAAAATAAAAGGAGAAAGCCATTTCATTCAGTCAGATCTAAAACTCGTGGATTCGTAGCTCTCAAAATACTCAAAGGTGCGGTGGTCGACAACTTAGCTCCGGCGACTATCAGAGGCACGGTGGGCGACGATATCATCTCCGATGACGAGCTGAGGGCACGGTGGTTTGGAAATATCATCTCCTCCACTTCTTCGTTCGATTACAGGTCTCGCTCTCTCTAACTCTCTGTTTGTTTCCTGAGAAGATAAAATTGAAGTTGTCCCGATCTCTCTCGTTTTCTCTCTATCATTCTCTTCCCTGGTAAAAAAAAAAAGTATTAGTCTAATTTTGCGTAGTTAGGGGCTAGGGTTTGGATACTTAGGAATTGGAATCATGCCAAACTGGCTTTGATTCAAAATAGATCCCTGGCTTAAAAAAGCAGAAGGTGTGGATTACATTATTTCTCATTTTCTTCATTTGCTATGCATTTCCTAGTTCATTTTTGTTTTAGGTATAATCTGAAACTTTAGCTTGATTCTATTTTGTATATAAAATCATTTTTTGATTGTAAGTTTGAATTTTTTTTTAGTAAAATTGATGCATTGGAATTGAATGAGAATGAAATAGTTTTCATTTGGAAATGGTGGCAATTAAAAATCTATTATATTAATTTTTACTTGGGGTATCGAATGTGGGGAGGACTTAAATGGAATCCGTTACCGGTTTTAGAGTTTGCTTCACCGCACAATTTCTCGAACAGAGAGAACTATAGGAATGTTATATAGATGTTATAGAGAGGACCTTATTTGTTTAATATGGTTAAATTTACATGGAAAGAAGTGCGCCACTTTAGAAAGGGTGTGATCTAAATCATGAATTGCTATGATTTCAGTTGATTTGGTGAAATATATTATTGTTGGGCATGCTTTTTTTTTTTTTTTTTTTTTTCAATTGGTGTCACGGATTTGTTAAGACCTATGTTGGTATCAATTTTAGATGGTTTGAGTGATGAAATGGCAAAACCATAGCTCAGTGCTTTGTTGGTAACGTGTTATGGTACTAAGGTTTCAAATTTCACTAGAAATTAAAAAAAAAAAAAATAAATAAATACAAGATCTATTTTCTATCTATTGAATTATATAATGCCCAAGTCAAGTTTTCCACTCTATCGAATTTCACTAGTGCTAGCAACTATTTTATATGTGGTTAATTTTCAGGATTTATGCTGACTGGATCAATACTCATGGTTGGTGGCAATAATGCTTAACTTAAGTTGCTGCATAACTGATGTTGTTGGAGGCATGACAGATGCTTTGATTGATTTGGCGTGTCATTACCAAACACAAATATACATTACACAAGTTTACTTTATCCTAGTTTTATTTATTTTTCCACAACATTGCCTGATGAGATTATTTTGGCAAGAATTAGTCTATAGCTCTGCCTTTTGTTACTACGATCAAATGTTGTATGTTTGATTGCTTGAATATTAACTAATACTATGCAATAGGTAACAATCTAGTGGAAGTTGTCCTCACCATATACTTAACGTTTGATTCAAAGCACTAAATAATGGTAACCGGTAATATAATTGGTTCATTGACACTTTTTTTTGCTAACCATGTTTTGGACAGAGAATTTACTACTAACCCGCTACTCATGGCAGTCTCCTTGGATCGCCTTTTTGAAAGCATGTGAAGGAGATACTGAACCCTGAAACTTCTCCTGGTGTAGAGCCTTGGGTTTACTGTACAATACATGCATTTTTTGTCTTCTTATTTAATATATTTGACATTGTAAGTTTCTTCTTAACTTTATGTTCTACGATCCATTTATGTGCTGCTAGACAGTATTTCTATAATATATTGTTTTCATGATTTTCCTCTCATCCAGGCTATTAATCTTCTTTGGCAATTACTACTTAGTTACATGACACAAAATTATAAAGCAAGATGATCCATTTTTATTAATCTTCTTAACTATTGCTGCTGTTATACTGTTTAAGCTTCTGTCATTTTTTCTTTGATTGGATTGATAGAAACATTAACATCCCCAATTCCAGATAATCGTGTGTAAATTTATAAGCTTCTTGTTTGGTAATTGTGAGCATGCTTATAGTTGGTCTGGGTTATAAGTCAGCTACGGCTTATAGGATCACATCCTGTGTAATATCATAAACCTAATTAAATCACATTGCATGCTAGTGCAGCCAATTGCCTAGAATGGAGCTCCATAGAGAATTTCCCTGACTTTGCATCAAATTGGTTGTATTGTATCTCATATCCCCAACTTGAAGTTGGTAAAACTTCTATTATATGAAACAGGTTATAAACTTTTAGATTGAAAGTTGGGGGATTTCATTCATTATATGTGACATTTCGGTTAACATGTAGATATGTATGTTGTATGCCTAATTTTTTGAAACGATAAAGAAAAAGGAAAAGAATTTTTTTATATCTATCGCTTTTGCATCACAGTATGGTCTTGTTGAGGTGAATCCTTATGAGGTGTGAAACAATTGGTGCATGTATCACTGAACTTTTTGAAGTTTATGCAGCGCTGAGGAGGTATGCACTCTCTAAATTATTCAACCTCGAATTGGCAGGGTCCATAATTGTATGTGATGATAAAGTTTTGTTAGCACATTCATTAGCATATCATGTTTTATAATTTTTCAGGATTTGACTTCAGATGTCAGTCTTATTATAGTGTCTATAAAATGGTAAAGAAACTATGTTTTTTAAGACCTTAGTCAGGTTGGTACAGCACTCAATCATTTGTAATCACCTTGTGGAGGTTAATTATGAAAAAAATTCAATTCCTTTCTAGAATCTAAGCTGTTTGTTTCTTTGATAGCTGGTTGTATTTAGGATGGTCTGTATTGAATTCTTTCTATGCAATAGCTGGTTGTATTTAGCTGGTTGTTTCTATGATAAGAATGTCGATTTCTCATTCTTAGGCCTTACGCTAATTTATGCAGAAACTGTGTATACATCATATCCATGCTCCACTTTTGGTTTTTGAAAATCCCCTTTGCCAATTAGTAACATACAAATTAGCATTAATTCTCAGTTGATAATTTGCTGAACTTAACAAAGGCTTTAGAGAGGCCACTTAATTTTCCATTTTTTCGCTTTTGTAAATTAAAATTTGCCATGAGATACAATTCAATAGTTTCCTTGATTGCATATTGACACCAATAGTTTGAAAACACTCTTGGCATATGTGGATCCACATATACCTCCCTTTGTGTGTGTGTGTGTGTGTGTGTTTTTTTTTTTCTGGGATTTATTGAATCAAAATATAACTTAAGAAAACTCTTGGTTTCTCTGCATTTCTCTGATTTTCCTTTTACACATTTCTCAGAAAACTCAAAGTTTTATGGTGCAAGTCAAGTTGATTAAGTTCAAAACAAAGTGGGTAAGTGTGTGTAATTGTGTGTTAATGAAATATTCATGTCTATAGTTTAAATTGGTACAGTGATTTAGATTCATCATTTATTTTCTAATTGAATTATTTTTCTTTATCGCAATTATTCTGTTTAATTGCTTGAAGTTTGTTTATGTTGGATGTCCTGGTTGTGTTTTGGCAAATCTTGCTATTTTTTCATGGGAGTAAGCTTAAATTTTGTGAACTTGAACCAAACAGAAGGGTGATTCGCTTTTACTTTCAGCAGTTCATCAGTATTTTTGAACTCAAGTTTGTGTTTGGATAGATTTGAATTGCATTATTCCTTATGTGATATTGAGAGTCAATATTTGAAGTAGTCCTTAATGTTCTATTGTATTATATAACACTACAATAAACATGACTAAGTTATTGAGCTCCACTTTGGTCGGTCTTAGCTTCCATTTCAGGTTTGTTTTCTGATACTTTCTTACTTTTTTTTTTTCTTTGGGTGTATCTAGATGCACGAGGCAAGTATTGTTTGTTGGAATTTGCTATAGTGAGATGGGACTACTTTTTTTATTTTATTTTATTTTTTTATTTTTTAAATTTAAGGAATTAATAAATTTATTTTTATCTAGCAAAAGCTGAGTTAAGTAGAAAAGCTGTGTGATTCTCTTGGTGCTTGATATCTTGGCTCTATAATGAAAGTTGTGGCTCAATGATGCTAATAATGATTAATTGTGCTAACTTATGTTTTGCATCCTATGGACAGATGGCATCCTAGGCAGCTGACATTCACTACTACTACTTGAACTACCTTGGGAAAAATGGTGACTCTCTTTGTGGGAACTGGATGGAGCATGGTGAGTTCAGTTGGGATGTCTAGTATGTTGGGGTTCAGACACTTGTGGTCAAGGTAATAATTCATGAACTGAACTGTGCTACTTAAATTTGCTTTTTCAGAAATATGTTACATGTTGAAAATCACATGTCACTATGGAGTTCATTGTATGACAATTTTTCAATCAAATACCTCAACCATGTAACAAGTGCATGATTAATTGGTTTGTCTATTTCCTTGCAGTTCCTAATGCAAGGGAAAGTTGGTGATGCATATTGAGAAGTACCAAGAGAAGGCGGAGTCCTTTATGTGAGACCCTTTAAACATTAGTACATCAGATTGTTTTGCATTGAAATAGAATAATATTAAGATTGTGATTTTGATCATGCATGGTTCTTGTACTGATTCATTTCCCCCCTTCTTCTTCTTCTTCTTCTTCTTCCTTTTCCCCCCTTTATCTAGTTAAAATACTAAGTTCCTTTATGTTAATGTGAAGGATTTAGAAATTTAGAAAGCTAATTGAATTTTGCTTTGATATTTGTGTTTTGATATAATATAGATTTTTTAATATGTGGTCCTTTAAAGTCTATGTGCATGGTTGTGCGTTTATTTATTTATTTTTTTAATAGAGAAAAACCTTATTTTGAGGGTTGGGAGACCCTCAAAAAAGGTTATTGCACTTTTTTTTCTTTTTTTAAATTTTCAAAGGTTGCCAATCCTCGATAAAGATAAAACATTTGTATTGAGGGTCATGTATGTAACACCCCATAAATTTTTGACACCAATTTAATTATTATGCGTAAATTAAAAAGGAGGGCCACAATTAAATGGATTTAATTGATTTGGGCCTAGGATATTAAATATAAGTAAATACTATAGAATATGAAGCCCAAGTGAGGTGGTATAAGTAATTTATGGGCCTTGATAAGCTTATATATAAATAAATAAAAACCCTAGTCTTTTACCACTTATGCTACACGTGCTTAAACTTAGGGGGCTGCCTTTTTGCTTCAGCCGCATCACAACTTTGCCTTTTCTTCACTGTGGCGTTGAGTTGGAATTTGAGTCTACAGGTAATGATTTTCTCATGCTCTAGATTTAAGAAGTTTGAATAGTCAATAGCTAGAAATTTTTATGAACCTAGAATATCTTTTTACTAATAGAAAAGGGCTCCTATATGTTTATTATATTAGATAAGGATGGTCAATATATCAGGAAAGCCACAGACTTTAAAATTGAACCCAATAGAGTAATATAGGCTTGGACTTTGTCATCATGTGAAAGGGAAAAAGTTGCTTTGTGGGTTTATATGTATATACGTATATGGCCATCTTGGATCTAAACTATGACTATTTTAATGGGCAAAGAGTGCTTGTGGTTAATATGCATTCACACACTTAGCCTCAATTGTTGACCGATTAATATGCATTCACACTAGTTCAGCCGTGTAATGGATTTTGGGTCTTTGGGTTGATAATTTCAATATTATAATAGGAATTGTTTATATAGCCATATGGTCCAGGCTTAGAAATTGATTATGTATGAATAGTATGTATAGTCATATGGTCCTCTATTGGCTCTAAGATTGATTTGGCAGAACTATATTATTGCACTATCTATTTAAGTGTGAAAACTGATTTTAAGTGGAAAATTGTGTAGTGATGGACCTATCTTTGGTGTTATTTAGGTTCTAGTTGACATCGTATCGAACAATTGAAGTAAAGCTTGATTTAGCAACTAGAGGTAAGTGGACTTCAGAATATGACGTCTCTCAAGACGTGTATATTTATATATATTTTTGGTAAAAATATATTTATATATATATATATATATATATACATATAATTGCAAAAGTGAAGTTTCCAAAAACTTATACCATTGTCAATGCTATTACATACCTAAATTTTATTATTTCTTGTATATTACTTTGAAACTGTATAAGTTAAGATTGACTCAAAACTATATTTTTGAGAAAGTATTTGTTATATGATATATGATTAGCAATATTGTAATAAAGTAAGAATGTTTTCAAATGGTTAGCTAGACAGTCTGCAACCTTTGCCAACACAGGGTTAAGTGTTGGCCTTCGGCCGATGTAATGTTATTGTGGTGTGGTGTAGTGTTATCGTTTGCTCTTCGGAGCCAGTGTTGCCTCTTTGAGGTTAGTGTTATTGTTCCCCATGGGAATCACCCACCGAGTGTTTAGCAGCTTATGTCTTTGTCTGACTAATGTTTTCCATATCGAACTACTGTTTTATTGTTACTGATCTTTATAAGTGGAAAAAGACTGTTTATTGTTATATACATTGTTTCTACCTATTTAGTGTATTTTGACTAACTAAAGTGGTTATTATTTTATTTAATGATTACAGTGTAATGGTTAAATGTTTTATTCTTGATAGTTTTATAGAATGATTATATTACTATTAAAACTATTTGTAAATGTTTTGTAAAGACTATAGTTTGTCAATGATACTAATGTTTTGTTTTGAAAGACATCCTCATGTTATGTAGTCACTTATTGGGCTTCTAGCTCACCCCCCTTTCTCCACCCTTTCAGATTAGAGCATTGGAATATCTTTTGGTGGTAGATCATTGGAGACATAGATTGAAGACTTCTTTTGGAGCTATGTTAATTGATGGACTGTTTTAGGATATTTTTCTTAGGATAGTGAGTTTGACATTTGTGGAACTCTTGGAGATTGTATTTGGAGATTTTATTGTTAAAATTTTTATTTTTATGGATTTCTAAGGGAAACGATTTTGATTATTTGAACTTTACTGTGGATATTTAATTACGCTCTGTTCCATTATATTAGTGTTGAGTATTATTAAGACAGGTTATGCATCTAAATCCTTGGTATGGGTTTGGGGCGTTACAATGTAGGCCGTTAAACTTTCAGTTTCAAGGGTCACTAGAAATTTCCAGTTTGAGGGAATTTGTTTCAAAGGCCATCAAGGTTCAGTTAGACCCTCAAAATAATATTTTTTTTGAGGGATTTTAGCACATTTTTCAAGGGTTTTGACCCCAAAAAAAAAAAAAAAAAATCAACTTTGTTGTAGTGTTCGGAGGTACTAAAATAATTTTTCTTTGCAATTTTTATAATATTGGTTACGCCAAATTTCTCATTACATTGTTATTACGTATATAATTTTGAAAATTATTATTGGATGCTATATATACAATATCAATTCATAATTATTGTCTATAAAATTCAACTAAATATAACACAAAATAAAATAATAAATTGGTCAAATAGTATCTTCTAAATTGAATGGGGATATGTGCATGAGATCATTCAACTCAATTACAATTTGTTAATTTTAATATCTTTCACATACAAAATATTAAATATCTATAAAGAAACAGTATAAAAAAATATGCTTATTGGAGATAAGGCAATTTCATTTCTCATCACCTATTGGAAAGATATACACGATATCTATATACGCATGTTGAGGTTTACATCCTAAGTACTAATTCTTAGAGACAAATCAACTGTAAAATCATTTTTTATATCGATCTTCTTGGTCAATTTTGTGAAATATACTTGAATGGAGATTATCATTGTTTCTGTAGCTTAAGGCAAAAGGATTACAACATCATTCTCCTTACATAATCAATAAAGTATTTGGAATTTAAGCAAGCCAGATTTGGGTGATATTTCCCATTTCAATTAAATTTGAGAATGATTCTTTAAAAAAAAAAAAAAAATCAAAATAAAAATTGGGAAGCTTTAGTCATGTTGAGAAATTGTGGTACTTAATTTGATTATTTACAATATTTGTGACTGAGAAAATCTTTGCTAGCGGTGGCTAGATTATTATGATAGGTGACCAGATTCTTCTAGTAGAAGACAGGGTTAGGCCCGCTATGCTTGGTTCGGGCCTTTTCCTCTATGTTGGCCATATGGGCCTATTGGCTTAGGCCCACTTGTTGTAGTTGGATTCTACCTCCCACAATAATAATAATAAATTGATATGAGCTAAAAACTAGTAAGTGATGAATATATATAGGCTGGCTGGGTCAGGTCTTGATAGTTTAAAAACTCATAACCTGCCGCCCAACTAGACCTGCTACTTTGATAGTGAAAATCGCCTAACCTGCTTGGAAATAAGTATCATATCTATGTGGGGGCGGTATGAAGCTATAGATAGTAGCACAGGCCTAATTGTACGTATTAAAAAAAAAAAAACACTTTCTGCTTCCAGAATTAATATATAGAGAATTGACCAAAATGGTCTTAATCTTATATCAAAGATATATATATTGATGTGCTCCATATTTTATTCTAGTTGCATTTGTAGGAATAACTTGTTGGATTTCAATTTAATTTTATGATCGGATTTTTCTTTGATATCAGGCTATTGTAGCTTTTGCATGGCTAAGGGGAAAAGTGTTAATTTCTTTATTGCTCACTACTCACTCTAAAGGTAAACTAAAGGCTAATGGTGTTTTATTTTAATGATAAATAGCTATTATCAAAAATAGATGTTATAAGTTAAAACTTTCTAAAAAAAGCTAATGGTGCATAGCAAAAAAATATTTATCTTTTATACCACACTCTTTTGATTTTCCCACAAAAATACATTGTTTTGGACCTTATACAAAGCAATAAAATAATTCATAAATGTAAGGGACTAGAATGGAATGGATTTAGGATATTGCACTGTGTGCAATTGCTATCAATGACTGAGATTAAGAATTAATAAAACAACTTTTAATCTCAACCATCAAATAAAAAAATTAGTAAAATCTCAACCACCAAATAAAAAAATTAGTAAAAAAAAAAAAAAGTGAATAAGGAAATATATAATGAAAGAGAAAAGAGAGTAATATATGGTAATACTGCACCTATTTCAATCCAAAATGAATCTCACCTTGCTTCACATGGGCCTTTGTGACCTTTAAAAAATTTAGGCATCAACAAAAGTAGCCAATCTTCTTTTCTTAAAATTTTTATTTATATAAAAGGTGGAAAGCGGCATAAATGCCGTATTTTAAATAAAGCATGCTGCCCATCTATAAGACTATAATATAAGGAAAAGAAAAATTTCTCAAAAAAAAAAAAAAAAGGAAAAGAAAAAGTTTAATTCAATCCTCACATGAGTCACATATCACGAAGTTAGGCGATACAGATTACAGAGTATTCTGGAAAATCATATGGATAACTAATCATGTATTATCTTTATTGATAATTGGGTGACATTTGAATAAATAAATATATCTTTTGATAATTGAGTCGCATCTGAATAGCTGCACATGGTCTGTCCAACTATCTTCGGGCCAGTCTCAATTCTGCGATGTACAATTTCTGTCTAATTATAATACATAAGAATTTATTTTTTTAATTTAAATAATTATTTTTAAAAACATACACATTAAATTATTTATTTTAAAAATTCTTTTAATAAAATATTTATTTTTATTCATATAACCACTTTTTGGATTTATGCAATTTTACATTACCGCAATACAAATGCTCTAAGATGGGCTAACTCACGTTAAGGAGCATTCTAGGTTTTTGTGACATAGATTTTTTGTTTCTTTTTTTTTTTTTTTCTTTTCCCCCACAACTAATCATGTTTATTTTTATTTTCTTTGTACAATATCCAAAATTTAAAATAAAATAATAAAAACCTAAACTATGGCATACTATATATAATGAATGAATAATAAATTAAGTAAATTATAAAAAAAAAAATGCTCTAAGTTGGTAAAGAGCATTCCCATCAGGTGTGTCAAATGCCAAATGTTTGGCATTTGACACACCAAACACCAATATTCATGCTTCATTTGGCATTTGACACACCAAACACCAATATTCATGCTTCATGAGATGTTCCAATCTCAATTTTTTTTGCAACATGCTATAGTGCGGTTTCATTTATGAAACCACACGGTAGCATGTTGCAAAATGTTTTATCATTTGTTTATTTACTCTGGGTCTCTCATTTAATCTCTCTCTATCACTCCCTATCTCTTCCCTCTCCTCCCTGCTTAAGAAAGTTACTCAAGATCTCTCTCATATTTGCCTGAAGCTGCGTTGTCCTCTACAGCTCTCACCGCCTCATTCTCCAGCCCTCGCCGACGACCTTCAAATCTCTCTTAATCGGGTTGTGGGTGTGAGATTTTGGGATGGGTTTCGATGTGTGTGTTTTGGGTCGGCGTTGTGTGGGTTGTGGGTCGAGGTTTTGGGTTGGTTGGGCTGGGGTTTTAGGCTGATCGTCGGTTGAGTTTGGTCATTGATTGATCAGTTGGGTTAGGGTTTTGGGCCAGTGGTGGTGTCGTGGTTGTGGTGGTGATTGGTTGAGTTTTGGGCTAGTGGTGTTTGTGGCTATAGTGGGCTGAGTTTTATTCTCTGTTTTGTTGAACATTTTGAGTTTTTTTTTTTTTTTTTTTTGAGGTTTTTGGATTTGAAATTTGTTGGAGGATTTGGTGATTGTGGTTTCAGTTTGTGGCGGTTGATTTGCCGTTGGTGGTGGTTTAGTAATGTTGTGGGTATTTGGTTGTGTTTGTTTTGAGTTGTATTTTGGGTGGTGGAGGAAGCTCTTGGTTGTGGCGGTGATTGTAGTGGTGGTTGGTGGCAACTGCCACTGGGTTGTGTGGTTGTATATTGGTTGGGTTTTGAGTTAATATATTATTTGATGTGTTAAAATAGCATAATTTTGCAATGCCTGATGGGAATACTATAACTCACATTAGGAGCATTCTAGGTTTTTGTGACATAGATTTTTGGTTTATTTTTTCCACAACTAATCATATATTATTTTTATTTGCTTTGTACAATATCCAAAATTTAAACTAAAATAATAAAAACCTAACCTATGGAATACTATATATAATGATGAATGAAGCATAAATTAAGTAAATTATAAAAAAAAAAAAATGGAACAGAAGATTTCTATTATATTGAAATATTTTTGAAGACAGACTATTTTAAAAGATTCTTTCTAATCCACTACAGTAAAAGGAAAGGTTGGGGGTTTCCTTATTTGTTCTATAAATTTTCCTTAATTATATATTCCATATAATGACCACTAAGCTAAACTCACATCAGGTTAGGGCCGGCTCAATGAATTTGGGGCCTTAGGCGAAAGCTTTAAACAGGGCTTTTTATTATATTTAATTATAAATTCATATATTTTATTTTTCTTGCTTTTTGAGAGGCAAAATTACTAATTAAATGGTGACATTACATGCTTTTTTTTAATTAAATTCATAATTAGGTTGATCATTAATATTTTCACTCTCCTCTAAATTATTTTGAGCTTCCTTATCAAGAATGGAGACATTATATGTTTGAACATTATCATAACCACCTTCGTTATTATCATTTTGTTGTATATTTTCATTATCTTCTAACTCTTTTTGATGAATTTCTTGTTTATTTATGAAACCTTCACTCAAATTTTCTGCAAGATTTTGTTTTTTACTAGTAATAAATTTGTCCATAGTTCTTTTTTGAGATTCAATTAGTTCTTCTCTTTGTCCCCTTTTTTTTTTTTTTTTTAAGTTTTTCATATCCAGATAGATATTTTCTAGTAAAAATTTGTGATTAAAAAATATTTATGAATAAATGAAACACAATCTATAATAAAAAGAAATTACAATTTAACTAGAATAATATAAATTTAATGTATAAAACAATAGAACTTGGTTTATCAAAAGCACAATTGCAGCTTTACTTAATATGATCACTTTACACTTTAAACCTGCACAAAAAAATTAATATTAAAAAAGTAAATTATTCTAAATTTATAATTTTGTTATCAATACTCTTTTTTTTTTGTGTAGCAATAAACTTTTTTTTTTTTTTTTTAAAGCAAAATGTGTAGGACTTAACTTGATTGGATTCACTAAGACTAGCCCACTATCCCTCCATGGCTCCATCCCACTAAATCTGATTTCTTAAAAAAAAAAAAAAAAACACGTGTAAGACTAAGTCTAGAATCAATACTTTAGATTTCTTTAAGTAGGCCCGGACCATTCCATTGGCTTCTAGAGAAATCTAAAGAAATTTAAGAGAACAAACAAAAATAATTTACTTTACTCTTTACTCTAAGGCCAGCACTGCTTGTACTCTTTACTTAGCAGCAATGAGCAAAGCAAACTCCCCTTCAACAAAAAAAAAAAACCCCAGACTCCTAGTAGCAAACCATGAAGAAGACGAAAGAGGCAAAGAAGGAGAAAACAAAAAACGAAACTGAAATGAAGATCTGTGAACACACCAAGTCTATTGCCAACACCAATTGATGAGTAAGCCAACTAAAAAGAGTGTTTTTTTTTTTTTTTTTGAATCAAGATGCAGGAGAGAGTCAGAGAGTGGGTGTTTTTTTCTTCTTTCTTTCTTATTTGTCTCTTCTTTCTACCTTTTGTAATCTTTTCTTCTATAAGCTAAAGATTTTTGCATTTTGTAATCTTTTCTTCTGCAAGCTAAAGATTTGGTGATGTGATTAGCCTTCATGTCACTTCAGTGTAAGAAAAGGTTTTTTATTTTTTATTTTTTATTTATTTTTATTTTTTATAAGAGATGAGAAACGAGCATTTTGTAATCTTTTCTTCTGCAAGCTAAAGATATGATGATGGCATTAGCCTTCATGTCACTTCAGTGTGAGAAACGAGCCTTTTTTTTTTTTTTAGATGAGGAACTGGCCTTTTGTAATCTTTTCTTCTGCAAACTAAAGATATGGTGATGGCATTAGCCTTCATGTCACTTTAGTATGAGAAATGGGCCTTTTTTTTTTCCTTCAGATGAGAAAGTAATATTATATAATATATTATTACTATTTGGGGGCCTCTTACAAGTGGGGGCCTTAGGCGGTTGCCTAAATGGCCTATAGGTTCAACCGGCCCTGCATCAAATCTACTTGTACCTCGTCTCTTCCATTTGACAACATTTTCACATTCTCGTTATTGCACCCTTCTCCACAAACCTAGGCCTACACCGATAAATTAACCACACAACCCTCCCCCTCCCCAACAACCAACAAAAATGGTAGCCATCAAGTCTATTTCCATAGTCGTTCCGAGCAAATCTACACCAAGTGGCCTATTACAGTTATTTGAGAGTGATCAAATAATGCCGTGGACTCATGCACCGATCATATTTAATTACAGACCCAACAACAATAACCCACTTTCATTCGACATGATGAAAACTTCCATAAGCCGTACATTGGTTCACTTCTACCAGCTAGCTGGCCGACTACATTGGATTGAAGGTGGTCGACTAGAACTTAATTGCAATGCAATGGGAGTGCAACTATTGGAAGCTTATTCTGAAGCAATACTGGATGATCTTGGTGACTTTGCACCAACTGACACAGTCCAAGATCTTGTCCCAAAGATCGGTTATACCACTCCAATTGAAGAGTGGCCCTTTTTCCTGGTACAACTAACAAGATTTGGCTATGGTGGCCTTTGTATTGGAGTAGCCACATCCCATACTATGGTCGATGGACGATCTACAACTAACTTCATCAACTCATGGGCAAAGTTGGCTCGGGGATACAATCTAGAGGACATTGATATGCCATTTCTTGATCGAACTTTATTGAGATCAGGTAAACTGTGTATGCCGCCGCGCTTTGATCACATAGCATATACCACAAGGCAATCACTCTTGATTGGGAGTGTTAAATATTAGCATTGATACACTATATTGAATATGTTAGTATAGATGCGAAAACGAAAATATAAAGTATAGAACACAATAACACATGAGAATTACGTGGTTCAGCATAACGGCTTATATTCACGGAGGAAACCCTAAAGGGTTACATCAATAATATATTATAGTGTAGTACAAATCCTGTGTTATAATGAATCATAACATGTGCATATATAGTAGACTAAACCCTAGGCTAATGGACTTTTAGTACAAGTAGGAGACTTGGCTTGCACAAAGTAGAATTAGGCTTGAGCTTATGCTAATGGGCTTATATATCTCTAATAGAGAGCACAGATGCAAAAGAAGAGCTAAAGAAGGAAACTAGTGTGATCGTATTAAAACTTACAAGAGAGCAAGTGGAGATACTAAAGAAGAGAGCAAATCAAGACGCGGGTTTGACAATAAGGCCCTATTCTAGATACGAGGCCATTGCCGGTCACATGTGGAGGTGTGCATGTAAGGTACGTGTAGTTGATAATAGCCAACCAACAAGAGTTCGCCTTATAGTTGATGTTCGCAACCGGTTAAATTCATCTCTCCCTGAAGCATATTTTGGGAATGCAATTTTTGTAACAGTGACATCAACATGTCTCTATGGCGATCTCTTGTGCAAGCCATTGAGTTATTCTGCTGGGAAAGGAAGGGAAGCCATTGATAGAATGGATGATGAGTATATAAGGTCTATTCTTGATTTTATTGCAAGTCAGAAGAATGTGAGTGGGCTAAGGGCCAGCTTTCACATACGTGAACACTCATCAGAAGCACTTTTTCTAGGGAACCCTAACCTTGCTCTTGGCAGGTGGATTAATATACCATTCTATGAGGCAGATTTTGGATGGTGGTAAGCCAATATATGTGGGTCCAGCGTTGTTAAATATGGATGGTAAATAATTTATTATGCCAAGTCCCACTTCTGATGGATCTCTAATTATAGCATTTCGTCTGCAAACACAATACATGGATTCTTTCAAGAAGATCTTTTATGAGGATATCGAGTGTAATAAGCAATTCTCAGTCTGTTCCAAGTTATGCTATATCATGAATAATAAGTGTGTGTTTACAAAAATTATTTTTGCCAACTTATTTTACTATTCAGTTTATTTTTGCTACTATTCATGGGTCTCACTATTCTTTTTGATACTATTTATGAGTCTTACTGTACTATTTCAGCTAACTTTTATCTCTATCTACAGTGCTTTCAGTAAAAAGTTTTCAATTTTAGCAAAATAAGCAAGTCCCAAATGGATCCTAAGTATGAACGGTGAAAAGTAATAATGATGTCAGTTGTGAACTTAAATAAAAGTGATATTACTCAAATTACAACAGACCATGTTATTAGTTGTACAAAACAAATTATGAAAAATGCTATGTTTCTAATATTACTTATTCATAGGATGTGAATGAGGTATATCCTTGCACAAAATTTGCACTACATTTCTTCATAAAATGTAAACCAATAAACACCACCACCAACAAAAACAGAATTTAAACAAAGCATACACAAATAAAAGGAGAGGAAAAAACAAAGAGCTTTTTTTCCAAAAAAAAAAAAAAAACATTATAATATAATTATTCCAGGAAGGTGGCAACATGAAAGGTGAAAACTAGACTTTTCATTTTAGAAGCCCACAGGTTTACAGATGCACTAAATTAAGAAATCATCAACACCACCACCAACAAAAACAGAATTTAAACACAGCATACACAAATAAAAGGAGACGAAAAACAAAAAGCTTTTTTCCCAAAAAGAAAATACATTATAATATAATTATTCCAGGAATGTGGCAACATGAAAGGTGAAAACTAGACTTTCCATTTTAGAAGCCCACCGGTTTACAGATGCACTAAATTAAGAAATCATGAAATCAATATTTTACATACCAAAGGAATTTTCTCACTGGATCAGCAACCTGTTGCAACTAAAAAGAGCTATTAACAAGAGCATTACTATTAAAGTTGATTAATAAGAAGTTAAATAGCATACCACAGAGCCTTTATTTTACACGTCCATTTCAAATAAAACTATCAGACTTTTTTCCGCATCTAAAACGTGAATATAGTCAACATACAGAAATTTGTTGATTGAACTAGAATGTAAGCATCTGAGGGGCACAAGGCCATCGAGAGAAAGAGTTTATTTCAATTACTGAGTTGATCCTAACCATCAACAAAACAGATACCCAGAAAGCCCAGAAAGTAAAAACCATTTTACAAGTTGATTGTCATAAACAAAATATCGCTTCTTTCATCCTTGGAAATCCCAAAAGAGAGCAACCCCAATAAATTTAATAGTAGCAAGAAGAAAACTACACCCCATAGGGAATTTGGAGATGACCTAAATGCCAAAAGGAAACAACATTCCAAAATGTGTTACATATTTAGGAGTATATCTTTTAAGGGAAAAAAAAAGTGTTATTTAGGAATTTTTTTTTTTTAAAATAGAAGAAAAGGGCGCTCGTGTGTGTAATCCTCACCCCATGCCCCCTGGTACATTGCCACTTAGACATTTAGGTATGCCCAAGCGTACCACCAACGCACAGCAGGACATGCTACTACTTGACCACATTACCATGATTTATGCATATTAGGAAGTATTTGTTAGTACTAGCACTCGAATCCATGACCTCTTGGCACTTAGTTTAAAGTGATGGGTTTTTTCGAGGGCTTTTTATTGCTACAACACACTCGCTGGTGGGGTTAATTTGGAATTCTACTCTTCAAAGAATATCGAATCATGTAATTTATCAAATAGATATTGCAATTACATTTATTAATTATAGATCAAGTAGCTTGTTAGGTTTTAAGTTAGTGATTGTATTCTCCTTGACAAGTGGAATTGACTAGGGAACCTAGGGGTAATTACAGAAGGTAAGTCTTTTGTAGTTTTTTTATTCAATTCATTGTTTTGCACCATTCAACAATCAAGTTCCCTCAAGATTCAATCTTTTTATCACCTAACACTTTCCAAACATTCCGCTTACTCTATTTTTTACTTGCTCATTTTTCAATTGTCAGAGTCACAGATGTAATGACTACGGGTTAAATAAACAAAAGCATAAATATGAAAGAAATGAAATTATTAAGGGAAATTATTGTATATTTCCTTACATGTATAATGTGATTATGTCTCCTTTTATGGTACAAAAAGACTTATATCTCTACATAGTAAGAATGATAAACATATATTCTACTGTGCACTTTTGATGTAATGATCAATCCACAAGTATAAGTTCACACATATACTAAGATTAAGTTAGAGTATGATTTCTATATGTCAAGGGAGTGATTGCTCGGAGGATATTGTGCTATTGTTTCCTATGAAGATCCCAATAATAAAGATGATTGACTAGAATCAGATAGGGTAATAGTAGAGGAGAGAGAGAGAGTGTGTGTGTGTACCGTTGAGAATTCAAGTTGACATGTCAAAGAACCCCTTGGAAACTTTGACAACGTCCTGAGAATACAAAAGTTTTCCTCCAAATCCGATAAACCAGTTTGAATTCCCTTTGTTTTCAAGACTTTTGCGTTGTTTAGAATATATTTTACAAGTTCCAGCTCATGATCCAAACCTCTAAATCCTAAAAAATAAAAATTCCGAAGGTGTGATGTTAGACATTTAACAACATGCGGTGGCTCTGTCCGGCATGACTCATGTGGTCCTTTAGTATTCACCTGATTAAAACAAATCCACCAGTTTATAAAAATTCAAGCCTAAGAGAAGATTAGCTGAAATAATCTTTAAAAATAGACTGACCTTGTTAAGAAAAAGATCCTCAAGATTATGAGCACTTTCGAGTAATTTTGGTAGTAGATGCCATTTGCAGCAACCAACTTTTAAGTTCCAACAATCTCAGATTATTAAATGTTGGAATATCATATGTAAAAGCAAAACTGAGACCCTGCACAAGGACATTATAAACACAATAACATTATTACAAATAGCACAAGAAAGCATTAGTAATTCGAGAGGGCAGGAAAGAATTAGGATTTGATTGCCCCAAATGCATCGAAGTTAAGCTATAGCGGTTTAGGTGTATTCGGTATTACTTAAGAATTGGGTTACAAGGCCCAGAAAACAAACCTGATAAAAGTAAAATTTTAATTAAAAAATGATAATTAATAATTAAAAAGTGTCAGGAATATAACTTTTTTACATCCTATTTAACAACATGCTGAGATGTAGACATAATTGGGGCAATTTTATCTTCATATGGACCTGCCCTTTATTGTTTATCAATCAAATCATGCAATTTCATCCTTCGTGATAACATTTGGTATCATTAGACTTATTGATTTTTTTTTTTTAATTTTTAATTTTTTTTAAAGTGTAACCAATAAGTTATATTGTATTAATCTATAATGATGATTTGACAATGTAAAAAAAAAAAAAAAAAAAAAAAACCGGTATCAACAATTTGAGAAAAAACAAACAAACAAACAATCAAAACAAAACTAGCATAAACTAACTAATTACGCATTAAATTAAGGAACGAACTAAGAATTACTACTCAAAAGGAAGAAAGCACCTTGGCGAAACGCAATGTCAAAGTTTGAACATTAGAGAGCGCTCTGAGAAGTGAGTATGCAGTCACCATAGTTTTCATTCTCATCTTGTTGCTGGGGTCCAAGTAAAAAAACACCCGCATTAACAATTTTTTTCACGTTTTCAAGCAAATAATCTTGGCCATCTCGACCCGAGAGAATAAGATACTTAAGAGCGGGTGCATTTATCTCAAGTTTGAAACTAGCATTCTTATCTTGTGGATCACAATATACTACCAATTTTTGGAGTTGAGGAGAACCAGATATGAATTGACGGAAAGAGTCAATATTTACAAACTTGATTCTATATGAGTCAGAAGCAGCTTCTTGAGATTCGGAAAGTGAACGAATGAAGGACAATTGAGTGAAGACGTGGTGGGCATCCTATATGTTCCAAGTGAAGGGAATTAACCCGAAATTCCCAACTTGTGAGAAACAAAAATAGAGAGAACATACTCCGGAGAAAAACAATCACACGCACAAGACAATATTTTCGTGGTTCGACAATTTGCCTACGTCCACGAAGTTGCAGGGATTTCATTAAGTCTCAGAAAATCTCCCATTAAAAACCATGCGACATTATTCGGGTCGGGTCGAATCGTCAACTGGATCAAATATAACTAGGCTCCACAAAGCCCAACAAATCTCCCACTTGGAGACTAGTTCAATTACCAACATCAACCGCAATCTTCCAAAAACAACCCCTGATCCCTACAACTCATCCTCTTGTCCTCAAGCTAGAAGGCCAACTGAAACTGCACACAGCTTTAACTTCTTAATAGTGACACCCTTAGTCAAAATGCCTACCGGGTTCTTAGATCTACAAATCTTCTCAAGTATTACCAGTTTATCTTCAACAGGGTAACTGATAAAGTGGTATTTTGTCTATATATATTTCGACTTTGAATAAAAAGCCGAATTTTTAGCAAGAAAAATTGCACTCTGACTATCACTGTGTAGAATGCCCATCTCTTGCTTCTTGCCCAATTCATCTAAGAAGCCATGTAGCCAAATCATCTCCTTTCCAACTTCAGTTGCTGCAACATACTCAGTTTCTGTAGTAGACAAAGTAACAATCTTTTGTAAATTTGAAGCCCATGATATAGCTGTACCACCCAGAGTAAATACAAATCCAGTAGTACTCTTTTTACTATCAATATTACCAGCAAAATTAGCATCTACATAACTTTGTAGTTTCAAACTTGCACATGTGAAGCAAAGACATGTATCTGATGAACCCCTCAGATATCTCAAAATCTACTTGACTGCCTCCCAATGCTGCTTTTCTGGCCTACTCATGAATCTGCTTATAACTCCCATTGCATGTGCAATGTCTGGCCTTGTACACACCATAGCATACATCAAGCTACCAATAGCTGAGGCATAGGACACCTTGCTCATATGGTCCTTTTTTTCTTCTGTCTTTGGTGACTGCTTTTTACTCAATTTGAAATGACTACCCAAGGGTGTGCTCACTGGTTTAGCTTCATTCATGTTAAACCTGCTGAGAACTTTCTTCACATACTTTGACTGTGAAAGCTTCAATGTACCATTAGCCCTGTCTCTAATGACTCTCATACCAAGGATTTGCTTTGCAGCTCCTAAATCCTTCATTGCAAACTGTTTTAACAATTGCTTCTTCAGATTATTAATCTCCTCAATGCTAGACTCAGCAATGAGCATATCATCCACATACAACAGTAAAATGATGTAAGAATTGTCAAAAGACTTAACATAGCAATAGTAATCAGTTTCACATCTCTTGAACCAAATTCTATGCATAAAACTATCAAATTTCTTGTACCACTGTCTTGGAGCTTGTTTTAGGCTATATAAGCTCTTTCTCAGTTTGCAGACTAGATTCTTTTGTCCCTGAACAATGAACCCTTCTGGCTGTATCATGTAAATGTCTTCCTCCAAGTCACCATGAACGAATGTCGTCTTCACATCTAATTGCTCAAGATGTAAGTTTTCTGTAGCCACCATCCTAGTACTAGTCTAATTGTTGACATTTTCACAACTGGAGAAAATATCTCTGTGTAGTCAATGCCCTCCTTCTGTTGGAACCTTTTAACAACTAATCTGGTCTTGTAACGTTTGCTACCATCATGCTCAGTCTTTATTCTGTATACCCACTTGTTGTGTAAAGCCTTCTTTTCTACTAGCAATTCAGTCAGTTTCCATGTCTAATTCCCCAACAAAGAACCCATCTAATCCTTCATGGCTAACTCCCAATTGATTGAATTCTCATATTGCAAGGCTTCATCATAACACTTTAGCTCACCACCATCAGTCAACAGGAGATAATTTAGAGTGGGTGAATAACGTTGTGGAGGTCTAATGGTCCTGAAAGATCTACAGATTTCAGCTACAGGTGTACTTTGATCTACTTATGAATCTACATTCTCCTTATCTTCTTCACCCATTTTCTGGACAGTACTTTCAGTCAATTCATCTAAGTTGACAAACTCAGATTTCTTTTGATCTATCTCTTTAACATCTAACACTACAGTTGACCTGTCCTTGTACATAACCCGTTCATTAAATATCACATTTCTACTTCTGAAGATTTTCTTGTTTTGTTCATCCTAAAACCTATAGCCAAATTTCTCACCACCATAGCCAATGAAAAAACATATTTTAGGCTTTGCATCAAATTTATTACAAGCATTAGAATCGATATGAACATAAGAAACACAACCAAAAACTTTTAAATGTGAAAACTTTACCTCTTTACCGCTCCAAACCTCCTTAGGAAGTCTAAACTTCATGGGAACTAAAGGCCCTCGGTTTATCAAGTAAGCTGCAGTGCTAACAGCATTAGCCCAGAAAGTTTTTGGTAGTCTAGCATGCAACCTCATACTCTTAGCATGCTCATTGAGAGTTTTGTTTATGCGCTCAGCCACACCATTCTGCGATGGTGTCCCAGGAATGGTCTTCTCCACCCTAATTCCCTATGCAGCACAAGACTCATTGAACCCTCCATCTATGTACTCTCCTCCATTATCTTACCTCAAAAATTTTACTTTCAAACCTGTTTCTGTCTCAACCATAGCCTTCCACTTCTTAAAAGTTTCAAATACATTAGATTTATTTTTCAGAAAATAAACCCATACCTTTCTGCTTGAGTCATCAATGAAAGTGATGTAGAACCTTGAACCTCCAAGGGATGCAACCGGAGAAGGCTCTCACAAATTAGTGTGTACTAACTCCAATTTTTCAACCTTCGGTTTCCTGCCAGTTTTCAAGAAGCTCACTTTTTTCTGCTTTCCTAAGATGCAGCTTTCACACATGTCAAAATCAATGGACTTCAATTCTGGTAGTTTTCCTCTTGATAATGGCATCTTCATCCCTTTCTCACTCATGTGACCAAATCTGCGGTGCCATAGGCTTGTATCAGTACTTACTTTAGCAACTGCAATTGTGTTTCTTGGACTTCAGGTCATATATAGAGTACCGGTCTTCTTTCCACGAGCCAATACTCTGGCTCCCTTTGTAACCTTCCAAGTACCAGCAACAAATAGTATTGAATACCCTTCATCATCAAGTTGTCCAATAGAAATCAGATTTCTCCTCAGGTCAAGAATATGTCGAACCTTCTCTAGTAACCAAACAGACCCACTGGGTAACAATATCTAGACGTCTCCCATACCCACAACATCCAAAGCTATACCATCAGCCAAATACACCTTTCCAAAATCACCCGTAACATAGTTCTGTATGATTTCTAGGTGTGGAGTGGAATGAAATGAAGCTCCTGAATTCAAAACCCAATCATCAAGTAGACTGTCTACTACAAGAAGTAATGCATCCTGTACCTCTTCTGTTACAGCATTAGCAGAATCATCTTCATTCTTCTTCTTAGGACTTTTGCATTGCCTCCTAAAGTGACATGTTTTCCTACAGTTCCAGCATTGTACTTGTTGGCCTGATCTAGATTTACCTCTGCCTCTTGTCTTAAGGTTTAAGGCAGAACCAGATCCTGAGTTTTCACCTGCATCTCTTCTGCGAATCTCCTCAGCTAGAATTAAATCTCGTATGTCATTGTACTTCAACTTTTCCTTTCATATAGAATTGCTTACTGCCATCTTCATTGCCTCCCAACTGTTTGGCAAAGAAGCCAAAATGATCAATGCATGGATCTCATCATTAAAATCAATTTCTACAGACGACAATTGATTTGTGATAGTGTTATATTCATTCGGATGTTGTGCTATTGATGCGTTCTTTGCCATTTTCAGATTGAACAATTTCTTCATCAAATGCACCTTGTTGTTTGCTGATGGATTTTCATACATACTAGATAAAGCCTTCATCAGATCTACGGTGGTCTTCTCCTTTACAACATTGTGTGCAACAGACTTAGACAGAGTTAACCTGATAACTCCCAGTACCTAACTGTCAAGAAGAGCCCATTCCTTAGCCTTCATAGTCTTAGGTTTTGTCCCCAAAAGAGGCAGATGCAATTTCGTCCCATAGAGATAATCTTCAATCTGCATCCTCCAATACTTGAAGTCTATGCCATCGAACTTTTCTATTTTAGATGCCTTTCCTGCTTCCTCTGCCATTACTCCCACTCAAACCTAACCCTAGGCTCTGATACCAGTTGAAGGGAATTAACCTGTTATTCCCAATCCGTGAGAAACAAAAATAAAGAAAACACACGTCAAAGAAAAACAATCACACGCATAAGACAATATTTACGTGGTTCGGTAGTTTGTCTACGTCCACAAAGTTGCAGGGATTTCACTATTATCAGGGAAAAATACAGAGTGTGGCTACAATGTTTTCACTCTCTAAAAAAAAACAACAAGATGAAATCCTAATCACCAAAAAACGGTTTCTATATCCTGCGCACAAGATTCACAATGAGTGCTCCAGCTTGGGCTTGTTGGCCCAAGCCTCCACTTTACGGACTAAGCCTTAGAAATTCTCCCATTTAAAACCACGCAACATTATTCGGGTCAAGTCGGGTCGTCAACTGGATCAAACATAACTAGGCTCCACAAAGCCCAACACCAAGGAACCCCAAGTTTTACACTAGCTAAGAATTTGGCTACCTTGAAGTTGGATTTAAAAAAGTGGAACAAGACGGAGCTTGGCAATGTCACGTATAAGAAACAGGACCTTTGGAGCAAGTTGAATGTTTTGGATGCTAAAGAGGAGACACATAGTTTAACAGCTGAGGAGAAGTTAGAACAAGCTAATCTTCGTACAGATATTGAAAAGTTGACTCTTTTAGAAGGGATTAGTTGGAGACAAAAGTCTAGGGTGTTGCACTTGAAGGAAGGGGACGCCAATACTAGATTCTTTCATAGAATGGCTAAATCTAATAGAAAAAAATAATGGTATTGAAAGCCTAAGGTTAATGGTACCTTGTCTTCAGATCAGGGTATGATTGCAGATTGCATTATTCATTTCTTCATGAATTTGTACTCTGAGCAGCAGGTTGATTGACCATTTCCAGATGTGTTGGTTTTTCCAATGATATCTCGCGATAATGTGGATTGGTAATAGAGACCTTTTGAAGAGGCAGAAATTTTTGACGTTGTTCAGAGTTTTCATGGTGATAAATCTCCTGGATCAGATGGCTTCCCAATGGCTTTTTTCCAAGCTTGTTGGGGGATTGTTAAACCTAATCTGATGGCTGTATTTCATCATTTTTTTTTTTTTGCTAAAGCTTAGTTTTAGAAAAGTTTAAATGCAACTTTTATTACTCTTATCCTTAAAAACATGCCCCAAGTGAGATTAGGGATTTTTGGCCCATTAGTCTTGTTGGGGGGGGGGGGGGGGTTTATAAAATTATTGCTAAAGTCTTGTCTAATCGACTCTGCACGATTATGGGGGATATAATCTCAGCATATCAGAATGCTCTTATAAGGGACAGACAAGTCCTTCACCCTATTCTTATTGCTAATGAATGTCTTGACAGTAGATTGAAGTCTGGGGTTGGGGCTGATTTGTAAACTGGATGTTGAGAAGGCTTTTGACCATGTAAATTGGAGTTTTCTTTTGCAGATGTTAGAAAGAAGTGGGTTTTTTGCCAAATGGAGATAATGGATCTTCTTTTGTCTATCTACAGTTTGTTTCTCTATTTTGATTAATGGCTCTCCTTGTGAATTTTTTGGTAGTTCCAGAGGTTCGAGACAAGGTGATCCGTTGTCCCCATTGTTATTTGTTTTGGTGATGGAAGCTCTTGGAAGAATGTTGGATAAAGCAGTTCATGAAGGACGCATGTCAGGATTTAGTGTTGGTAACTTGGAGGGAAGATCCTTGGCAGTGTCTCATCTCCTTTTTGCAGATGACATTCTAGTATTTTGTGAAGTTGATCTAGAACATATTTTGATTCTCCGTATGATTCTTATCTGGTTTGAGCCGGTGTCGAGTCTAAAGATAAACCTGGGCAAGTCAGAATTGGTTTCGGTTGGGGTAGTCCATATTATTGACCTATTGCTGATTGTTCTTGGCTGCAAGCAGGATTCTCTTCCAATTAAATATCTGGGTCTTCCTTTGGGTGCTAAATTCAAGGATAAGACTATATGGAATCCGATTCTGGAGAAAATGGAGAGGAGATTGGCGGGTTGGAAACACTTGTATTTATCCAAGGGAGGTAGTGTCACTCTAATCAAAAGCACATTGTCTAATTTACTTACTTATTTTCTATCTTTATTTCCTATACCTGCTAGTGTGGCTAACCAAATTGAGAGGCTTCAGCGGAATTTCTTATGGGACGGTTTTGGTGATGAACCTAAAATTCATTTGGTTAAATGGGCTACTATTTGTGCTCCTATTTCTTCAGGTTGCTTAGGGATAAAGAGGTAAGACTTTTCAATGAAGCTTTACTTGGGAAGTGACTATGGAGATTTGGGATTGAGAAGGATGCCCTTTGGAGACAAGTGATAGAGATGAAATATGGATGTGTGTGTGTGTGTGGGGGGGGGGGGGGGGTGCTGGTGTACCCTATCTGTGAATGGTCCTTATGTTGTTGGTTTAGGAAAAATATCAATCAGGGATGGCCTTCTTTCTTACACCATATTCTGTATGATATTGGTGATGGGTCTAGAGTGAAGTTTTGGCAAGACCGTTGGTGTGGAGAGACATCTCTTGCTGTTAGCTATCTTGGCTTGTTCAAATTTTGCAGGAATAAGGAGGCCAGTGTGGCTTAACTTATCAAGTCCTCCAATGGAGTCCTCTTTTGGGATGTAAGTTTCTTCAGGGGTGTGCATGCTCAGGAATTAGAGGCTATGTCAGGCTTCTTGGAAACCATATATGGTTCTTCAATAAGGGGGTTTGGTGCGGATAAGATGTGTTGGATACCTAGCAAAGATAAGGAGTTCATGGTTAATGATTATTATGGAATTTTAGTTGGCCCTACTATCTATGGTTTTCCTTGGAAAAGTGTTTGGAAGCAGAAGATTCCCTCTAGAGTAGCTTTCTTTGTTTGGACTGCTGCCTTAGGGAAATGCTTGAAGATTGATAATTTATGAAAAAGGAAGGTGTGGATTTTGGATTGGTGCTACATGTGCAAGGGTAATGGTGAATCGGTTGACCATCTCTTCCTTCATTATCCTATTGCTATGGATTTATGGTCTATGGTTTTGGGTTTATTTGGAGTAACATGGGTTATGCCACATACTGTTTTGGGGCTGTTCAGGTGTTGGCAAGGTAGCTTTGGTTGTTGCTGAAATGGTTATATATGGTCCATCGTTCCTCATTGCTTAATGTGGTGTCTTTGGAGGGAGAGAAATAGTAGATGTTTTGAAGATATTGAGAGATCTATTCTGGACCTCAAGCTATTCTTTTTTAGAACTTTCTTGGATTGGTAGTTTGCTTTGCAAAAACAATCATTCCCTTCTTTTATTGATTTCCTAGATTCTTGCAATCTTTGTATTTGATTTGTTGACCCTTTGTACACTCCCTGTGTGCTAGGGTGTTCCTTTTTGATATCAATAAAACTTATTACTTATATAAAAAAAGAAGGATTTCACCCTGCAGTCTCAAATCATTCAGTGTCTTGGAATTGTAAAAGCTTTGAGGTAACTCAAATGGTTGGCTAAGATTACCTAAGAGGTAGAGTACAAGTTTTTCGAGGTGACGCCCTATTGCATAAGAAATCCTTGTATGGACATAGATTGGATCCACAACAGAATGGTCGTGGAATCGGAGTCTGAATTTTTTCACAAGTATGGGTTTGTGGAGAGCAAAAACTCTCCATACAAAATGTGTAAAGTCGTCATCAGACTCAATAACATTGTCTTGGTTCCGTCTTTCGATGTCTTTGAAATCAAGAACGGGGACCAAAGTCCAGAGCGGCTTCCACCTAGCCGATAATATTGTCGTGGCGACGGACTGTTTGGTTGGGAGAAATGAAAGGATGTGGCAGAGAAGTGCGTCTGGTAGATCGCTGATCCTGTCCACCTGTATATATTATGTGTTTTGATGTTGATTCAGTGGCCATCGCTTCCGGTGAATCAAATCAAATGTCTGACTATTACTAACTTTACTCTTAGATTTTGTTTGTGTTAAAATTAAAGGTTAAAATTTGTAGCAAATTGCTTGTTTATTCAACGATGAACTCTTCTCCTCCACCCCAAAAATTGGACACTTTCAGTTTTGTGCACTAACAAGTAGAAAGCATACATAAAAGAAATATATTCAAAACTGTATAAATCAGAAGATAGAAACACATATATAAGATCAAGACGATATGGATCTAGCTCTGACCTGAAGCGTTATTGATCTGCAGATAATAGCCTTTTGGGAACCGGATGATGTTCTTGTACCGATTAGGGTTGAAAGGGGGAGTCTCAAGTTGCGTGAAAAAGAGAGAAAAGGATATGGCCAAGCCAAAGCGGAATAAATAAATAACATTATTGGTGGAGTTCTTCTAATGCAATAAACAAGCTTACAACTTTTGTCTCAACTCTCTTATGTGGAATATTATGGTTGGCTGCATGTCAAATTAATATAGATTATCACGTTTTTCCACCAATCACTGTTAGATATGAAGAGTTGTGATAAAAATTTTGCATGTTTTTTGTAATATTAGATTTTTTTTTTGTCATTTGAAAGGGAAAAGAGAGGGAGAGAGAGAAAGTCGCAAGAAAAAAAATTAAATTCTGAGGGTACAATTTTCTTTTAATTGAACACGTTTTGCACTTTAAATTTGATTATGGTGCAATAGAGAAACATTGTAATTAGAGTGGATTTCAGTTAACTTAATTAGTAAAGCTTTTTATTGTTGAATAAATTATTTAGGTTTCAAAATTTCCATATAAAATTGATTAATACTTTGGCCTGATGATAATGATTGGCTATCATAGGGTGGACATTATAGATTGAAATTCGGTCATTTCTATCACCAAAAAATGTAGTTAACCTTTTATGTTTTTATTACCTTTTTAATTTTTCACTTTTTTACCATCTTAACTTTTACATCTTGCAAAAACCAGTGATAATTAATTCTTTTTACACAATAAATTCAACAAGATTAGAAGCACACTAGCAATTAGGAGCCCGAAATTACTTTGGGAACGGCTTCTCTAATAGAACCATGAATGGTCATCAACCAAAAAGGAAAAGGAAAACCAACCCCCCCCCCCCCCCCCCCCCCCCCAAAAAAAAGAAGAAGAAGAAGAAGAAAAAGAAGAAAGGGAGACAAAGAAGCTGAAACATAAGGTGCAGCTCTTGAAAAGCAACACAAGGAGGCTGCAACGATTTCAAAAGAGAAAAATACTATGTCCACAACTTTTTTGCAAAATTACACAACAAATCTTAGGTGAATGGTTGTTATTAGTGGACAAAAAGGTAATTTCAATAGTGAGCCCATATTAGAACTAGTAGCATCCAATCACCTAGGTTTGATGGGGACATTATTGGCTAATATAATAAAATTTTAAAGGTGGTCACCTTTGCCTGTATAATTCGTGAAAAAATGTTTTAGATTAGGCAACCGTTGATCTTTTAAAGAAATACCATATAGTTCATTTATATTTATATTTAAATCATAATGATGTCTTCTTTTCTAAAAGCCAACTATGTTGGATGATTTTTGGTTCTAAGAAAAATTGAGTTTAACTAAATTCTACTATTTGAGAAGGTTTAAATCTTTTGAAATTAGAAACCAAAATTATGAGAAAATAGAATTTATGATCATAGTCTAAAAGCAAAAGTTGCTTGTTAAATCTCACGGGGGGTTGAAAATGAGGTTAAGGTTGAGGTTGAGGTATGATAGTGATGGTGTTTGGCTTTATTTTATTTTATTTTTTAAATCATACGAATGGTTAAAAATGAGGCTAACACCGCTTGTTGATTGTATATAAATTGACCGTACGTAGTGATGTAATTTAGAAACTTAAGGAACCACATTTAAAGTGAAAGCTTGAAGTGTGTCAAAAACACAAGAGCTATTTCGACCCTCAAATCAAAGTTACGGCTTGGTTGATTTTACACTAACTTAATACTAAGTGCGGAATATTGTAAACACAAGCGTATAAGCAAGAGAACTACTCTAATCTATATTTAAAGCAACACAGCAGTAAAAATGAAATGAACAAGAGTAAGGAAGAGAAATGCAAGCACAGATAACATCGAGACGTGTTATCGAAGAGAAAACCGAAGAACTTGGCAAAAAACCTCTCCGCTGCCCTCCAAGCGGAAATCGATCCACTAGACAATCAGTTGGGATACATGTGTGAGCAAGAGACCCTCCAAGCCTAATCTACCATCTGTACCTCAGCCTTCCAAGCTCCTACTCCAACAAGGCTTCTCGGAACCGTGTCTTGTTTAGCTCTCTGGATCCCGTAACAAGCTCCATGTTGCATCCAATCACCTAGGTTTGAGGGAGACACTATTGTCTAATATAATAAAATTTTAAAGGTGGTCACCTTTGCCTGTATAATTCATGAAAAAATGTTTTAGATTAGGCAACCGTTGATCTTTTAAAGAAATACCATATAGTTCATTTATATTTATATTTAAATCATAATGATGTCTTCTTTTCTAAAAGCCAACTATGTTGGATGATTTTTGGTTCTAAGAAAAATTGAGTTTAACTGAATTCTACTATTTGAGAAGGTTTAAATCTTTTGAAATTAGAAACCAAAATTATGAGAAAATAGAATTTATGATCATAGTCTAAAAGCAAAAGTTGCTTGTTAAATCTCACGGGGGGTTGAAAATGAGGTTAAGGTTGAGGTTGAGGTATGATAGTGATGGTGGTTGGCTTTATTTTATTTTATTTTTTAAATCATACGAATGGTTAAAAATGAGGCTAACACTGCTTGTTGATTGTATATAAATTGACCATACGTAGTGATGTAATTTAGAAACTTAAGGAACCACATTTAAAGTGAAAGCTCGAAGTGTGTCAAAAACACAAGAGCTGTTTAGACCCTCAAATCAAAGTTACAGCTTGGTTGATTTTACACTAACTTAATACTAAGTGCGGAATAGTGTAAACACAAGCGTATAAGAAAGAGAACTACTCTAATCCATATTTAAAGCAACACAACAGTAAAAATGAAATGAACAAGAGTAAGGAAGAGAAACGCAAGCACAGCCAATACCGAGACGTGTTATCGAACAGGAAACTGACGAACTCGGCAAAAAAACTCTCCACTGCCCTCCAAGTAGAAATCGATCCACTAGACAATCAGTTGGGATAAATGGGTGAGCAAAAGACCCTCCAAGCCTAATCTACCACCTATACCTAAGCCCTCCAAGATCATACTCCAACAAGGCTTCTCGGAACCGTGTCTTGTCTAGCTCTCTGGATCCCGTAACAAGCTCCATGTTGAATCCAATCACCTAGGTTTGAGGGGGACACTATTGGCTAATATAATAAAATTTTAAAGGTGGTCACCTTTGCCTGTATAATTCATGAAAAAATGTTTTAGATTAGGCAACCGTTGATCTTATAAAGAAATAGCATATAGTTCATTTATATTTATTTTTAAATCATAATGATATCTTCTTTTCTAAAAGCCAACTATGTTGGATAATTTTTGGTTCTAAGAAAAATTGAGTTTAACTAAATTCAACTATTTGAGAAGGTTTAAATCTTTTGAAATTAGAAACCAAAATTATGAGAAAATAGAATTTATGATCATAGTCTAAAAGCAAAAGTTGCCTGTTAAATCTCACGGGGGTTGAAAATGAGGTTAAGGTTGAGGTTGAGGTATGATAGTGATGGTGGTTGGCTTTATTTTATTTTATTTTTTAAATCATACGAATGGTTAAAAATGAGGCTAACACCGCTTGTTGATTGTATATAAATTGACCGTACGTAGTGATGTAATTTAGAAACTTAAGGAACCACATTTAAAGTGAAAGCCCGAAGTGTGTCAAAAACACAAGAGCTATTTCGACCCTCAAATCAAAGTTACGGCTTGGTTGATTTTACACTAACTTAATACTAAGTGCGGACTAGTGTAAACACAAGCGTATAAGCAAGAGAACTACTTTAATCTATATTTAAAGCAACACAGTAGTAAAAATGAAATGAACAAGAGTAAGGAAGAGAAATGCAAGCACAGATAACACCGAGACGTGTTATCGAAGAGAAAACCGAAGAACTTGGCAAAAAACCTCTCCGCTGCCCTCCAAGCGGAAATCGATCCACTAGACAATCAGTTGGGATACATGTGTGAACAAGAGACCCTCCAAGCCTAATCTACCATCTGTACCTAAGCCCTCCAAACTCCTACTCCAACAAGACTTCTCGGAACCGTGTCTTGTCTAGCTCTCTGGATCTCGTAACAAGCTCCATGTTGCATCCAATCACCTAGGTTTGAGGGGGACACTATTGTCTAATATAATAAAATTTTAAAGGTGGTCACCTTTGCCTGTATAATTCGTGAAAACATGTTTTAGATTAGGCAACCGTTGATCTTATAAAGAAATACCATATAGTTCATTTATATTTATATTTAAATCATAATGATGTCTTCTTTTCTAAAAGCCAACTATGTTAGATGATTTTTGGTTCTAAGAAAGATTGAGTTTAACTAAATTCTACTATTTGAGAAGGTTTAAATCTTTTGAAATTAGAAACCAAAATTATGAGAAAATAGAATTTATGATCATAGTCTAAAAGCAAAAGTTGCTTGTTAAATCTCACGGGGGGTTGAAAATGAGGTTGAGGTTGAGGTTGAGGTATGATAGTGATGGTGGTTGGCTTTATTTTATTTTATTTTTTAAATCATACGAATGGTTAAAAATGAGGCTGACACCGCTTGTTGATTGTATATAAATTGACCATACGTAGTGATGTAATTTAGAAACTTAAAGAACCACAATTGAAGTGAAAGCTCGAAGTGTGTCAAAAACACAAGAGCTGTTTAGACCCTCAAATCAAAGTTACGGCTTGATTGATTTTACACTAACTTAATACTAAGTGCGGAATAGTGTAAACACAAGCGTATAAGCAAGAGAACTACTCTAATCCATATTTAAAGCAACACAGCAGAAAAATGAAATGAACAAGAGTAAGGAAGAGAAATGCAAGCACAGATAACACCGAGACGTGTTATCGAAGAGGAAACTGAAGAACTCTGCAAAAAACCTCTCCGCCACCCTTCAAGCGGAAATTGATGCACTAGACAATCAGTTGGGATATATGGGTGAGCAAGAGACCCTTCAAGCCTAATCTACCCTCTGTACCTAAGCCCTCCAAACTCCTACTCCAACAAGGCTTTTCGGAACCGTGTCTTGTCTAGCTCTCTGGATCTTGTAACAAGCTTTCAATGGTATGGAAATGGAGAGGTAGGAGATGAGGAAATTACCAAGACAAATGTGTAGAGGATTGTGGGTTTAACAATCTCTAACTCTTAAGGTGTTTGGCTAGGGTTTTCTCTCAGAGCTCTCCTTTACATTTGTGGGTAATGTGGGTATAGATAGTGTAGGCACAGAAAGTGTGTATCATACTGGACAGGCTGGCAAAACAAAATGTCTCGCGGGTGTCTCGTGGGAAGGCCTTACCTGCGTGATACTCTCGAGACATAGCTATCTCCATCTGGCCTGACTCTTCGCATTCCAGTCGTGTGTAAGGCACATGCTTCTTTTTGTGGGATGCTTAGTCGCGATATACCCGCGAAAACTCTTCAGTCTTCTTTTGCTTGAGTCTTCACACTATTCTCTCTATCACACAACCCTTACAATGAAATCCCACAATAAATATAGGGTACAAATGATTGAATAAAATTACAATCAAATTTGGCACGGAATATAAGCCAACAAAAACACGTAGTTGTAAATGACAACTTTACAGTCTCCCCCTTTGGCTATTCCGTGACAAAACCCCTAAAACAAACTCTAGACTTAAACGTGAGTTTGGGAACAGTAGCGAAACTCACTCACACCTAATCTAGAAGCTGTGAAGCATTTGCATATATATACCTGTTACTTGAAACACTTGCACACAAACAAAACTTTCATTAAGGTTATGACAAGTTAAACTTAAGGTACGTATATGAGCAAGTAAAGTGCGATCAAGTTTGCAAACAATGTAAAACATGTAAGCGTATCGTGATCAAACAAAAACAGTCATTCAAAATGACTTCAATGAACATTTAGCAAGTAATGCTCATCCTGACACGCAATGCAATTAAGAACAATCCCTAGGATCAATTGCATGTCCAACACTCAACCAATGCAAAATACACGAAGTATTTGCATCTAGGATACAAGATCCTACTAGGGAACAAGAGTGAGGTACTTAAGACATATTAGCAATATTTTAAAAGTACAAGAAAATGCTACAAAAGCATTGAGAAAGACACAAATACTGAAAATAAACTGAGATATAATAGAGTATCAAAGCTTTAAACTAAAGCAGTAAAAACATAAAACATAAACAAAAAGTAACTTCTATCTTCTCCCCCCCCTATCACTACACTCCCCCTATTAAAGACATTATCTCCCCCTGTTAGTGACACCATCTCCCCCTTTTTGTCATGGAATAGCTAGTTTCCATTTTCTTCTAGCTTCCTTTGAATTTCATCCATCTGGGTTTGGAGAGAAGTAAACTTTGTATCAAAATGAGTGTTCTGGGAGTACATGATATTAGCTAGTCCGGATATCTTAGTATTAATTTCGTGCAGTGCAGTCATGATATCTTTTAACTGTTCATCATAGGCATGGGGGGTAAAGCTTAAGCTTCCTAGAGTTGCACGACTATTGTGCTTGACATCTTCTTGGTGTGACTTATACTTGCATGAAGAGTACGAATGTTGATTGGACTTGGCCTTGGGTATGGATGTTCATCTTCTGAAGGATGCACTCCTTTGAGCTTCAAAATCCTTGAGATAAGGCGACAGAAAGGAATGCAATTCCTTGAAGCAGTCCGGTCAACCGTTTTTGCCAAGATGTGGAAAATATGAGACCACACATCAATTTCTTCATCAGTGATTAGATCACGTAGGAATAATGCTTGACCAAGATTCATATAGCCAGTGCTTGATAAAGGATAGAGGTTGCTACACATGATCATTGTGAGAAGTCTCAATTCTGGAGAGAGGGATGCCACACTAATTGACTTCCTATTGGAGGAGAATTCCAAATTAGCTCCTAAATCTTTTTTAAGAAACTCTTCATTCGGATTCAGCTCATCATATACCAGCGGTATGAGAAATATTAGCCGGTTAATGTGTAGAATTTTCGCCAAATACACTAGTGTTACAGAGAAACTTTTTCCTTTAACCCAACATTTTATCTCTTCTCCGTCAACAATGGCATTGGCATAGAATTCCTTAACCATGTTCTCATATGCATCCTCGAGAGTTGAGAGCAGAAAGTTCCAATCCTTCGTGGCAAAACCATATGGGAATATTTGTGTCACAGAGAGATGGTTGATCAACAGCCCTTTCAACCAGCAATGGGGCGTCTCAAAAATAGTTCCTATAGGTCTGAAATGCAGCATACGATTTGAACAGGTCAAAGTCATAGACTTCTATTGAAAAACGAGTCCTTTTTTACCTTGGTGACGGTTCATCAACATCAATTATTGGCTCTTTCCCTTTGTTGCTGCCTCCTTTCACTGCTGAGCTTTTAAAAGGAGACATCTGCACAAATGAACACAGAGCAGACAAGAAATATGTGCAAAAACACAAAACAAAACACAAACACTTGATTAGATTCAAGTTAATCCTAAACAAGATAAAACAACCTCAAAACAGAGCACAAAAACTCAAAACAACATGCTAAATAG
Source organism: Quercus ilex subsp. ballota (assembly GCA_032727855.1). NCBI lineage: Eukaryota > Viridiplantae > Streptophyta > Magnoliopsida > Fagales > Fagaceae > Quercus > Quercus ilex. Next base: position 29,774,621 of record CM064912.1, on the reverse strand, counting down.
ATAAACTAAGAAAATAAAGGCACAATGCATGAAATAAATTAACTGTGCATGTGAGTGCATGTGCTGATGCATGGGGTGTGCCTAGAGGGTGCCTAGGGTGTGCATGGCATGGCATTGAGGCACAAAAAGAGCAAATTGTGTAAAACACACACAAATTGATCAAAATATGATTCATATGATCAAACAAGACCAAAACCAAAGATTGGAACTCAGTTGAGTCCAAAACAACACAGAAATGTCACTTAGACAATCTGTCAAACACATGACTTGCAACAATGCAAAACAGTTATGAAAAATGCATGAACATATGGAAAAATGCCTCAATACATGCTCAATCTGCCACAAGGGGCCAACACAGATGCACAAATACCAAATGGGACTCAGCCTAATGTGCATGAAATATATACAATAAAATACTCACATATTTACATATTTAACCTTACTTTTATGTTATTTTGTGACTGATTATATAATATCTTTGTGTTGCAGGTAACAAGGGCTTTACATGCAAAGTGGGGCTAGGCCAATTGAATCAAGCCAACTTACATCCAGCCAGGCATGAATATTAAATTTAAGCCCAATTGGAGTAAGGAATCAAAGGAAATTTGCACCAAATTCAAGTCCAATTCGGATTAGGATTGCAGCCTGCACATCAGTTAGTATTTTTGGCATAACTTTCAGCTCAGATGTCCAATCAAGATGATTCAAGTTGGGCTGGAAATTTAACATAAAGGGCTACAACTTTGTAGTTTACCAGGAGCCCGAATTCTGAAGTTAAATGGGCCAAAATAGTCGGTTAAGTGAAGCCTAAAAATCTGGGATTTTCTCCAAACGGGAATTCAACTTGTAATAGGATTCTTTGACCTATTTAAAGGCTTTTTAGGGCAAAATTAATAGAGGCTAGTTCTAGGGCTGAGATGCAAAACAGAAAATTGGAGCAAGAGGCAGTGCCGCATGTGGCTTCTCTGTAACTTTTCTCCATGATTGCATTGTGACTATTTCTTTCTCTATTTTATTTGTCTAGTTTAATGTTTAGAATTTTATTCTTTTATTTTATTTCAATTACCATGAGTAGCTAAATTTATAATTAGGGTTGAGGATGAAACCTTGTTAAGGATTACTAGTAATATTTATGTGATTTAATTTTTCCCACAATAGTTGTTCTTTAATGATTTAAATTGTTCTTACTTCATATCAATTGACTAAGATGGGATTCTAGATATGAGTTCAATTATGTTTTTCTCATGATTTAGGATTTGTCTTAATTAATTGAATGCTTGGTTTATTAATTCTTGATTATAAAATTGGATATCGTTTGTGATTTTGTCTGTCAATGGATACAAGTTATGATTTGATTTTTAGAATTGGATATATCTTGTGATTTGTTTGGCTACGGATACAATTGATGATTTGGTTTTATACTTAAGAAGCGAAGAAGAACATGCTTTTGATTTTTAAAATAAGGATTTTAATGAGGGTATTTTCCATGATAGCAACATTGATTTCTAGATTATCATGTAGTGAGTTGGAAAAAATTAATGATCATAAATATATGCTGATATGACTTGCAAGGCGGATTCCAAAACCTTAATTCTTTTCCCTTGATTGTTTACATCTTTTTATTGCTTTATATCTTTTGCTTAGTTTAACGCTTTGCTTAATTTTATTATTTGCTTAGTTCATTTAATTTCAAAACAACCAATTTTTATTAAACTAGATTAGGATTAATTTGGTTAAGATTTTATTTAATTTTCCTACGTTCATTCAAGTCCCTGTGGGTTCGACCTCGTTCTTGTCAAACTATACTTCGGTACGGTTCGTACACTTGCGAGTACTTTAAAATTTCACAACACAGCCCAATCGGAAAATTTGAAAAATTTTCACAGAAAATAGAAACCCAACCCAATTTTCAAAAATCCCCAATTTTCAAAACCCTAAGCACAAATTCTGCATAATCAGTAAATAAAAGATGAAAATAGTGTAAGAAACACATACCTTGAAAGGATTGTGCAGAGATTTTGCTTGAAAATGATGGGTTTGAATGAAATAGTGATTTGGGTTGAAAGGGGTTTGAGAGACTTATGCGAGGGAAGTGAAAAGTGTTTGAAAAACTGTCACATCTGCTACATAAAAATTGGAAACATGCGTTTTTCGTGGGTTAGGCAGTGGCGACACAGTCGCGAGAAGGGCCACTGAAGCTTAAAAACTTTCGCGAGAAGCTTTAAGTCGCGAGACAGTCGTGATAGCTTCTGTCTAATTCTTGAAAAAATTCAGTTTTAGCCAAACAGCATTTCGCGAAAAGCTGTTGGTTGCGAAGTAGTCGCGAGAGTCTCTGTGTGAAATGATGAAACTTTATTTCCCTCAAGCTCATTTCGCGGGAAGATCTAAGTCGCGAGCTTCTCATGAAACAACATTTGAACCAGTTTTTGAAGAAAAAAAACACAAAAATGCATTTTGAACAAAAACAAAAAGCACGAAAGTATAAAATCACTTTCAAAAAAAAAAAATAAAACACTCAAAAATCTTTTTGGGTTTGATCATCAAGTATTGGAGCATACACATCACATTTGAACATGTACAATCACACAAATGAGATAAGCATTCATTGAATCAAAGTCTTGTGTGTTGTGGGTGAGTATCAAGTGTGAAGTAGTCCTTAGACTAGAGTGAAACTTTAATGATCAATTCAATCAAGTCATACACAACTGATATTAGGTCAAGTGGTCTATCTCAATAATAGAAATGTACATATACAACCTCCCACAAATTGATTACACAGCTTAGAAGCTTTTCATTTGGCTTCTGCATAAATCATAACATTTGATCCTTTTCGGATAAAACATCTCTTTTTGAGATCGGTGCTTGAAATTTTTGATATTTCAACATTGAGAATTAGCCTTTAGATTTTTGAGCACCATACATTTCAATACAAAAAGTCGCTTTCCCTTTTTCCTATTCAAATACTAGTATGTACGACAGGCTTTTGGAGCTCAAAATCTCTTTTCATTTGGAGATTTACATTTGGTGAGGTCTTTCACCAAAAAAAAAAAAAAAAAAAAAAGTGGGAAGAGATATAGGCACAAGTCTATGCATGTATCAAGACCATCAAGACAATTGACCAATCATTCATGACAAGCTTGAAGATCTATTTACAACAATCACACATAGTTTTCAAGATTTCTTCTACACAGATAAATGTGCATATAAAAAAAAACTAAGCTCGTAAATGCACTACGCCATTAGTATGAAGATACTAGGCCAAACTCACATGTGATATACACAAAACAAGTGATTAAACTTTTTGAAGATTTTTCAACTTTTTATGGGTTTTTGAATTTTTTGAACACACTAAAAAACAGAACAAAAACAAAAACAAAGCAAAAGCTTGAAAAAGAAAAATGCTAAAACCAGAAGCAAATGATACAAATCAAAGCAAGCATGTAAAGATGCATGAGCAAAAGTCCTTAAACATCAGAAGAATTAATGTATGGACATGTTAGAATGCTTATGCATGAGTACCCCTTTTCACTCACATGACACGTGCGTTTGGGGTGATATCCCTAAAGGATTGGGAATGAGAGTTAGGACTTTCAAACCGTCTAGTAAAGCTCTCCAAGCAAGTGGTGAAGCAACCGATCATTTTCATCACGTCCATCACGCCGGAATCACCATTTCAACTTCTTGATTGCTCACCAGCCCAACTTCTTTTGTCATTTTTAGGGCTTTTTGACATCTGATCAGTTGCATTCTTCAAAGCCTTCAGCTTATGGCAATTTAGTCTTATGTGTCCTTGAAGTCCACAGAAATGACAGAAATGTTGAATTCTCAGACCTCTTTACAAGTTTGGAGGTGATTTCCCTTGAACTTTAGGCTTGACCACAGTTTGATTACAAGGTTTATTCAACACCCGTTGGTCAGCTACATTCTTCTTCTTTTCATCCTTTATTTTCTCAGGAGTAGGGGCAACTCCAACCAGCTCCTTGGCTTTCACAAATCTCACATCTTTGGTGACATTGGCCGATGAGCCACTCCCTCCGGTATATCCCAACCCGGACTTATCTGAGAAATGTTTTTGAGCTGAAATAACATCATCTAGCTTCTTCGTGGATACCCTCTCTATCTTGGCATTTGCTTGCACTACTTCTAGCTCAAGAAATCTGATTTTTGAATAAGCTTCAGTCAGCTCACCTGAAAGTTCGAATAGCATTGAAAACACTATGAATGTTTAGACCCCTAATTACAAATTACCAATTTAAGCTATTACCAAACAATAAATGTGCGAAACATGAACATAAGCTAATGACAGAATTGATAAACAATCTAAACCAATTTAAAATCACATCCACAGCAGAAATTAAATGATAAAGATTAGGGGAAGAGAGATGCAAACACAAAGACAACACGGCGATGTGTTATCAAAGAGGAAACCGAAGCCCTTGGCATAAAACCCCTCTGCCGCCCTCCAAACGGTAAATAGTCCACTAGAAAATGTAGTTAGGATACATGAACAGCAATAAACCCTCCAAGCCTAATCTACCCAGTGTACCTAAGCCCTCCAAGCTTCTTGCTCCAATGAGGTTACGCCGAACCTTTTTTTTCTCTAACTTACCAGATTTCGCTATAGCCCATAGCAACAACCAATAACCATTGGTCCCTTCCAAATTGCTTCCCTAAGCATTAAAAGACCTTCTCACAAACGTGGGTATGGTGAGAAAAGGATTTGGTCAAGAACCTCTCAAGGATGTATCAATGGAGAGGAAAAGAGTAGAGGAATTTGAAGAGTCTCTAAGTGAAGATTGGGGATGAGTCAATCTTATTTTTCTCTAGGGTTTCTCTCTCAAAATTCTCTCTAGAAGCTCTCTACATTTCGTGGGTTTAAGGGGTATATATACTTGGGTGAGAAAGGAATGCGAAGAGTCAGTTTTTCCCAAACAGGGTTGGTAGGCGACCTGGCCTCGCGACTTGACTAAGTCGCGAGTTCAAGCTGCGAGATAACATAATGGCCAGGCTAGATCTTTTGTTCTGTAGTACACCAACTGGCGTGACTGTTCATCTTTTTGAATGCTTCACTCGTGTGCTGCAGTTGGCGGCTTGCCAGTCGCGAGTCACCCGTGAGTCCTAGCCGCGAATCCCTGCATCTTTGCACAATCTTAAGCATTTCTTCACACTCTTTCACTCACTACCCTTACATGAATTCCACCTAAATACAGGGTTTCTAAGTGCTGAAATACAAGCAAATTAGCATGGAATAAAGCCAACAAGATGGTTGATTAAATTCAACCTTACATCACCATTCAGCGTCTTTATCTTACACTTGGCCTCTTTATAATGCACTAGAAGATTTTTATAGTCCTCTTTTGCCTTTTTCATCTTCTTTACGGCTACCTTGGTCACCCTTGTATATTCTCCTAACTTTTCATGTAGGGAATTGTAGTTTTCTTGAAGATTGGCTGTGTTTTCATCTTCTTCAGCATCAGTTTCTTTAACAACTCCTATTGATTCTTCATCACTGTGATCCCCTAGCTCTTGTACCAGCAAGTTCAAGTCCTCCGACGACTCATCATGGGTAACAGTCATAAAGGCAGAGTAGTTTCCTTCTCCATCACAGCTCTGTTCAGAATCAGAATTTGAAGAATCCGAATCACTAAGCGTCGTGGCATATGCCTTGCCATTTCCTCGTAGATAGTTGGGACACTCCTTCTTGAGATGTCCATGACCATTGCATTCATAACACACAATGCCTTGAGGAGACTGAGAATCCTTTCCATCTTTCTTCTTAAATTCCTTCCTATCACCTTTGGAGGATGAGAACTTCCCTCTGCTGAACGGTTTCCCACTGTTCTTCATTTTCAAAAATTTCTGGAAGTTCTTTGAAGGAATGCTACATCTTTTTCCACTCCATCTTCTTCGGAGGAATTATCCATTCTTTCGGTGATGGTTTTAAAAGCAAGAGATTTACTTGTCTTATGAGAAGGCACTCCAAGCTCATACGTTTGAAGAGACTCAATGAGCTCTTAGATCTTAATTTCATCCAAATCTTTACTTTCCTCTATAGCTGTGACTTTCGCTCAGAAGCACTCTGGTTGGGACCTCAAAATTTTTCTCACCACCTTAGCATCCTTAATCTTTTCACCAAGATTGAGCTTCGCAATCACAATTTCGTTGAGCTTTCCATAGAATGAATCAAAGGACTCATCATCTCCCATCTTAAGCTCTTTGAATTTAGTGGTAAGCATCTGAAGCTTTGTGTCCTTCACTTTCTTTGTTCCTTCATAAGTGGTCTCAAATATCTCCCAAGCTTCCTTAGGTACTGTCATGTGAGAGATCTTGTGAAACTCATCTGGAGATACACCACAAAATATAGTATTCAAAACTTTACTGTTAGCATTAGCTGCCGCAAGAGCTGCTTTATCCCAAGTGGATTTAACAGCCTCAAGTCTAGTCCAACCTATTTCAACCGCATCCCAAACAGTATCATCAATGGAACACAAGAATGCCCTCATTCCAACTTTCCAAAAAGCATAATTACTACCATCAAAATATGGTGGAACATTTAAAGATTGAGACCGGTCCATCTCAAATGGGGTCAAGGAACACACTCAGGTATTTAAACCATAGTGAGTGTACCCACTCTGATACCAATTGAAAGCTCGAAGTGTGATGAAAACAAAAGAGCTGTTTAGACCCCCAAATCAAAGTTACGGCTTGGTTGATTTTACACTAACTTAATACTAAGTGCGGAATAGTGTAAACACAAGCGTATAAGCAAGAGAACTATTCTAGTCCATATTTAAAGCAACACAGTAGTAAAAATGAAATGAACAAGAGTAGGGAAGAGAAATGCAAACACAGATAACACCAAGACGTGTTATCGAAGAGGAACCTAAAGAACTAGGTGAAAAACCTCTCCGCCGCCCTCCAAGCGGAAATCGATCCACTAGACAATCAGTTGGGATACATGGGTGAGCAAGAGACACTCCAAGCCTAATCTACCCTCTGTACCTATGCCCTCCAAGCTCCTACTCCAACAAGGCTTCTTGGAACCGTGTCTTGTCTAACTCTCCGGATCCCGTAACAAGCTCCATGTTGCATCTGCCATCTTTGGCTTCTTCCAATGCTTCCCAACAGCACCAAAACTCCACTTGACACTCTCAAAAGGTGTGGTAAGTGTTTGGGCTATCAACCTCTCAATGGTATGGAAATGGAGAGATAGGAGATGAGGAAATTCCCAAAACAAATGTGTAGAGGATTGTGGGTATAACAATCTCTAACTCTCAAGGGGTTTGGTTAGGGTTTTCTCTCAGAAGCTCTCTTTTACATTTGTGGGTAATGTGGGTATAAATAGTGTAGGCACAGAAAGTGTGTATCAGACTGGATAGGCTGGCAGAACAGAATATCTCGCGGGTCTCTCGCGGGAAGGCCTTACCTGTGAGATACTCGCGAGACATAGCTGTCTCCATTTGGCCTGACTCTTTGCATTCCAGTCATGTGCAAGGCACATGCTTCTTTTCGCGGGATGTTTAGTCACGATATACCCGCGAAAACTCTTCAGTCTTCACACTATTCTCTCTATCACACAACCCTTACAATGAAATCCCACAATAATACAGGGTGCAAACGATTGAATAAAATTATAACCAAATTTGGTACGGAATATAGGCCAACAAAAACACATAGTTGTAAATAACAACTTTACATAAAGTATTGTACCTAAGTTTTTCTCTTAAATTGTCTTTCATAACAAATTTAAGAGAAAAATTTCGACTGTAAGTATTGTACCTAAGTTTTTCTCTTAAATTGTACCAAAAGTCCTAGCGATGAAAAATTTCGTCACCAAAAGGTCCGACTATTAAAAAAAAAAAAAAAAACCTTTGGCGATGAAAACATTTGGTTGCCTAATGTTTTCCTCGCTAAATACATTATTTAGCGACAAACTATTTTGTCGCCAAAACCATTTCTTAAAATTCAGCTACATTTGGCGATGAAGTATTGCCTTGCCAAATATGGCAGAAAAAAAAAAAGGTTTTGGCAACGAAAACCAAAAAATTTTATTTATTTTTTTAATTCTACTATATTTGGCAACGAAATCTTTCGCCACCAAATGTTATTATTCCATCATATCCAAACTATTAGGGACGAAAATTTTGTCACCAAATATTTATTATTTCTAGCCTAATTTCTATTTTAATTTGTTTCCTCTCTTTGATATTAACCTGTCATTACATTATTAAAATCTCATATTTGAACAACACATTTATAAGCAAACGATTCATACAATCCAAAAGTAAAAATAAAATAAGTATTAGATTCAATCATTCCATACAAGTTGTTTGCAACACATACAATAACACAAGATGATTTATAATAATACAAAAATATTAATGTAAATAATTACAGCCAAAAGAAGATGTCCTCAAATGTCTTCAAGTAGTGCCAAAAGAAAATGCCCTAAAAACCACCAATAAGAAATCTACACAAACATAAAAACAAAACTACATTAAAATTGTAAAGCAAAAACAGTAATTATGTTATAAGAAAAATTTCTAATAACACATTAAAACTAGTCACACCAATGAATTAAGGTCACAGCTCTACAACCTTGCAAAAAAAAAAAGTTTAAAAGCAGCATACTCAAGAACAATCAACAAGAAAAACTTCCAAGTTAAAGACAGGGAGAGACAGCCTAAGAAATTCTTTACTTTAAAAAATAAAAAAGACGGACAAAATGGGCTTTTGCCCTTTTTGGGCAAATTATATAGCATTATGCCCTCCTTCCCAAACTAAATAGGGAAATACCCCTCTTTTAAAACTTGATTTTTGATAAATCGAGTTAAAAAACAAAAATTCTTAGGCCCGATAGTGACGTTTTAAGGAGCCTATAGTGACGTTTTAAGGACTTATAGTGACGTTTTTTTTAACTCAACTTCAATAAAATCGAGTTATAGGTAAAAAAAGGCCACTATAGGTCGATTTGATTGCCTATAACTCGAAGTCGAGTTAAAAAACGTCACTATAGGCTCCTTAAAAACGTCACTATAGGGCTTAACTCGATTTATCAAAAATTGAGTTTTAAAAAAGAGGTATTTCCCTAATTAGTTTGGGAAGGGGGGCATAATGCTATATAATTTGCCCGAAAATGGTATAAGGCATTTTTGTCCCAAAATAGACCAAGTAAATTTGAGAGAAAAATAAGAATAATAGCAAACCATCATTGCTCAAATTTTAAGTGGACACAATTATCGAAAGCAAATACATGCTCATATAATCCAAAAATACTTTGCAAATGGCAATCCACTCATAGCAACCACAAGGACCCATTAAAAATATATCCTAACTAATTTTCAAATTGTAAACTAACTAGTAAAGAGATAAAGTACTATACATCTGAGATTTATGCTAAGAAAAAGAGAAATTACTGGATTATATATATGATAGATATGATTGGATCATCTCAACTTTTAGGTAAGCTCTATTTATATCTCAACTTATTTTTTTTATTCTTCAATAACTTTCTACCCTTCTTCCAATGGCACAAGGCTGCCCTTTGAGCAATTAGCCAAAAGATCACAAAGTCTATACTTTGACCTAGCGCACTAAAATTATTGTTTCCTCTCTCTCTTCTTCTTCTTCTTCTTTTTTTTTTTTTTTTTTTTTTTTAAATTTTTTTTAATTGGTAAGTAACACACAACTGTTGGGACTTAAAACTACAACTTCAACCTCCACTTTTTTTTTTTTTTTTTTTGCTAACGAGGGTGTACAAAGCTTTTTTGAGCACCTAACTATTACCCTAAGTGTGTATGGTCCTCCATCCCATAACCTCAACATCCACCTTATCTTATAAGAAGAGGGAATACCATTGAAGCTTGAGGTCATTTGCATTATTTTTTTTAATTTCCCTTTGTCTTTAATATATATAGTTACTCTTTCTCATGCAAGTATAATTGTTTTTCACATATCCACAATATGCACTTTAATGATGTGGTTACAAGGAAAAACATGGTTGTTAATGAAGCAAATGAGAAAGCCTCCCTAGATAATGCCAAACGGCATAAAGGATCCAGGTAGCCAACTCCAATTATTTGATATTAAAGGTTTGTTTGAGATGACTTTAGTTGAGTTTTATCACCGCATTATGTACATTACCATGTTTCAGAGGGGAAGGGCACAAAGCCCGCTTTTTGCTTTAATGTGCATTTAGAGGTGGCAAAGGCTTTACTTTTAAACCTACCCCTTCAATTAGTATTTTGGTACTAGTACCTAGCCTAAGATGACTTTATTTGAGTCTGACTACAGCTTAAGAGATAATATTACTGCACAAAAATGGTGAATAATTAGATAAGGTAGTTTGTCCAACTGGATGACAAAAGGAACTTCTTATTCCATAAATAAATATTTCATTAAACAAGTGCAAAACGACGCAACCCATGTACATGGGTAGTATACACGAGGCACACCTACATTTAAGTTCTAAAATTAAAAGAACCAAGCATTTATTTAAAACAACTTACAACACCATGCAAGCTACCCTCTTGCTCCAACTCAACAACCAACCACAATACCAATTCTCAACAAAATAATATAGAATAAAATGCTAATGTTTACAAGTATTGAAAAAAAAAATTAAACAAATATTACTCAACATATACTATATACTTTTGTTGAAATACTACCGGGAAATTCGGGACAAAAATGCCTTATGCCCTTTTCGGGCAAATTATATAGCATTATGCCCCCCTTCCCAAACTAATTAGGGAAATTCCCCTCTTTTAAAACTCGATTTTTGATAAATCGAGTTAGACCCTATAGTGGCGTTTTTAAGGAGCCTATAGTGACGTTTTAAAGACCTATAGTGACGTTTTTTAACTTGACTTCAATGAAATCGAGTTATAGGCAATCAAATCGACCTATAGTGGCCTTTTTTTACCTATAACTCGATTTTATTGAAGTCGAGTTAAAAAACGTCACTATAGGGCCTAAGAATTTATTTTTTTTCAACTCGATTTATCAAAAATCGAGTTTTAAAAGAGGGGCATTTCCCTATTTAGTTTGGGAAGGGGGTTATAATGCTATATAATTTGCTCAAAAAGGGCAAAAGCCCATTTTGTCCGGGAAATTCGATTCAAGCGGTGCTAAGATGGGTATTCAAGAACTACAAAACATACAAAGCCCAAACCCATAATACAAATCAAATTGGGAAAATATATGTGAAAAAGAAGAAGTAAAAGAGCAAATAGTATATCATGAAGAAGAAACTATCAACATACCATTCAAAACCTACAAAGATTATCCACAAAGATCAGTAATATTCGTGTCTCAAGCAAGTTTAATCTGCAACATCATACCATTTGAAACACAATTTATATTACCCAAAAAAAAAAAAAAAATACCTTTTACATTTGAAGCAATTTTTATATAAGAAAAAGAAAATGCATATGGAAACCATCGGAGCTTAGAGATAGAAAATAAAGAAAAATATTTGCAACCTAAAAAATTAAGAACTACAAAGTAAAAAAAGAAGAGAGAGGTTTATAAAAATAAAAAAGTGGAAAAAAATACCATCAGAGCTTCTTGAGGTGGCTGAGAGAGGGGAGGAGACCGGGGATGACTGTGGTGGCTGTCGAAGGAGGCTGTGGTGGCAGCGGAATAAGAGAAGAGATCAGGCTGGATTAGGGGGGGTGGGAGAGAGGTGATTTAAGAGCAGTGGAGGTAGTGAGAGGCGGTGGTGTCATTGGTGGGTATGGGGCAATAATCAGCAGTAGCAGCAGAAGAGAGAGAGAGAGAGAGAGAGAGAGAGAGAGAGGAGATCGAAGATAGTAAGGTAGTGTGGCGCTGGTGGCTAGGGGTAAAAGGTGGCGGAGTTGTATGGGATAGAGAATGAGCGGTGAGAGAGTGAGGGTAGAAAGAGCGAAGGGAGTAAGAGAGTGAGGGGAATATTTGATTGAATCAAAATGAGTTCCAAACCCAACTCTAAGTGTTTTAAGTTCTTTGTTTTAGTGATGAATGTATTTTGTCGCTGTTGGTGATTTTTAGCATCAAAAATTGCTTTCATTGCCCAATTTGTTCCAGCAACACCAATAGCAATGAAATTTTTTGTTGCCAAAAAGTTACTCTTTTAGTGACGAAATATGTTTGTTTTTAGACCCATTAAAAACACAATTGGATTAACTTAGTTAACAAGCCAAGTTATTACTTAGTCCAAATTCCAGATCTAGGTTAACACAATCATATATCATATAAATGTAAAGTGCGGAATATAAAGAACACAAAGATATGATCACCCAAGAAAACCAAACTGGTAAAAAACCTGGGGAGGATTTAACCTAGCTATCCTTAAGGTAAAACTGAATCCACTATGAAAGAATCAAAGTTTTACAATAGCGATTTAGACCACTAACATCCTATTGCTACCTCATGTAGAAAACTTACTGACACGACCACGTGTAAGCTTCGAGACCACAGACTCATTCTTTCTTGGATTCTCCAGCAAGTACAAGCACTCCCGCTTGTGCATCTTTAAGCTCTTTTGTCCGACTTTCGATCGGTCAAGTCTAATTCTCGATCGATCGAGCTAGACCGAATTGCACAATGAATTCTGCAGCCGCTCAATTCCAACTTTACATAAAACACATACTTTAAGCAAGTCTAAAACAAGACTAAAAACCTGTTTTGATCATGGTTTGCCAAAATACAAATTAGAGTTCTAATACATTAGTTCCTAAGTACTTAGAACCTAACAAAATATTTCGTCATGGAAGATTAATTAAGCTTGGCACCTTAATTTCAGTGCAACAATAGCGATGAAAATTTAGTTTCGTCTTTAAATGTTATTAATTTTTTATTATTGGCTACGAAATATAAATTTCGTCCTTTTAAATCAATTTTTGGTGACGAAAAAATTTTCGTCACTAATATTCGTCGCAAAAAATACATTTTATTGTGGTGATATTAATGCAATGTTTTATCATTTGTGGATGTGAGTGTCTATTCTAATTTTATTTTACTTTTATAATTATTTTATATTGTGCTATTTCTTTCTTCTGTTTTGTGCGGTACAAAATCCTCCTTTTTTTTTTTTTTGGTCTTAAAATTAAAAACTCTATTTTTCTCTTGTCTCTGTGTTTTCTTGACTCCACAAAAAGAAAATTCACACCCTCATAATCTCATGGTTTTGTTTGTTAGTTTTCTTTTAATTTTTTTACGCTTTTATTTGTATTACTTAATTCAATGCAAGGTACAATGTGAAGGTGAAGGATAATAACATGGTAAATTTAACTTTTTATCAAAATTTTCATAGGATTTCATTTTTGGGCAAAACACGTGTTTAAAGTACATATAATGCAAAAAATTTGTTTGATACCATATTTCAAATAACATATTTTAAGATGTGAAAAAAAAAAACATAATTTTATGTTTACAATGTGTATGTGTTTTTATTTTTTATTTTTTTAAATTAAGTGATGACTGTATATATAGAAAAAAAAATACTATTTTATTTAAGGAGAGAAAATAAGAAAAAAAAAAGTAGAAGAAGAAGAGAGAATGACAAAGATGTGGGTCTGTGAGATAAAAAAAAAAGAAAAAAGAAGAAGGTTGAAGTGTATGAGAGAGAGTTTGGTCTTGTCAATGGGCCCCACGATTTTCAACTTATTTACAAAAAGGTCATTCAACAATGTTATTTGAAAACTAAAAACTGATATAGATGAGTTTTCGAAATACATGTTTTAAAAATATTAATTTGATAATTGTAACTCAAACACTCTTAATAAAAACATCCTTATAAAAAAAAACTTTTTTTTTTGAACCATAGTTTTCAGCATTTAAACACTAAAAATTATTATGTGAAATTTGCTACCAATAGGCTCTTAATCAGCTAACACTTTTTACAAATCAAGCAGAGGAAATTACTATCATTTTACATAGGCAATACACAATGATTCAGAGAAAGAGGTTTTCATGCAAAACTTCAATAGTAATATTACCACACTATTTCCTAGCATAACAAAACACCAATTCTCCCACAATAAACTTTCACTACTAAATCATGTTATGTAGATTGTAGTTTGTTCACAATACCAGTGCAAAATTTCTTCCCTAATAAAAATTCTATCATATGCAGGTTTTTTTTCCTAGTAGGGAAATTACACTTTACTCTCATAAACTATACCTTATTTCACACTTACCCTGTAAAGTATGCGAATGTGTACTTAGCCCCTAAACTATTACATCTTTTACACTTTCTCCCCTAAACTATAAGTGCATTCATATCAGTCTATGTATAATAGAAAAATATGTAGAATTTACACAATTTTGCCTAAAAATAACCCATATCAATCTATGTATAATTGTATAAATTTACATATTTGCTACAGTAACCGTGTAAATTTAAACTAACACTATTCATTTTGTATTTAGTTATTTATTTTTTTCTTCATGTATCTCGAGGATTAAGGAGGAGAGTAAATGGTAGTTGTTGTATGTGAAGAAAGAAAAACAGTTCAAAATTTTTTTTAAAAAATTGATATTTTAATGAAATGTAGTGTAAAATAAATAATTTAATATGGGATATTTTGAAAAGTAAGTATGTAAAATAGAAAAATGTAAGTTCTTATGCTAAAATAGATATAAATTTTTGCACGAACTGATGCAATTGGTCTAAGAATGCACACTTACTCGTAAACTATGAGCCATGTAACACTTTTGCACCCCAACCTATAGGTAATTTTTTAGGGAAGTCTCATAGTTTAGGGAGTAAGTGTGAAATGTGATATAGTTTAGGGGGGAAAGTGTAAAAGTGGTATAGTTTAAGGGGCTAAAATATGCATTCTCATAGTTTATGAGGTAAGTGTAAAAGTGGATATAGTTTAGGGTGAGTAAGAGTGCATTTACATAGTTTAGGGGGGACAAAATGTAAATATATTTTTTTTCATATCTCTTTAAATTAGGATGATCAATTTTAATAAATAAGGGAGAAAAAAAGAAGTTATTAAATATTTCTTTAAATTAGGATGGTCAATTTTAATAAATAAGAGAGAGAGAGAGAAACAAGTTATTGTAAAGTTATTATTTACAACTATATGTTTTTGTTGGCTTATATTCCGTGCCAAATTTGATTGTAATTATATTCAATTTGTTGTACCATGTATTTGCTGTGGGATTTCATTGTAAGGGTTGTGTGTTAGAGAAAGTGAGTGTGAAGACTCAAGCATTTGAAGACTAAAGATTTCTCGCGGGTGTCTCGAAACTTAGCTTCCTGCGAAGTGATTCATGTGCCCTGCACATGCTGGAATGCGAAGAGTCAGGCCAGGTGGAGACAGCTGTGTCTCGCGAGTATCTCGCGGGTAAGGCCTTCTTGCGAGACACCCGTAAGGCATTCTGTTCTGCCAGCCTGTCAAGTCTGAATCACACTTTCTGCACCCACACTATAGATACCCATATTACCCACATTTGAGATGAGAGCCTTTGAGAGAAAACCCTAGCCAAACACCTTGAGAGTTAGAGATTGTTATACCCACAATCCTCTACACATTTGTTTTGGGAATTTCCTCATCTCCTACCTTTCCATTTCCGTACCATTGAGAGGTTGATAGCCCAAACACTTACCATACCCTTTCAGAGTGTGAAGTGACGTTTTGGTGCTACTAGGAAGCATTGGAAGAAGCCAAGGATGGCAAATGCAACATGGAGCTTGTTGCGGGATCTGAGGAACTAAGACAAGACACGGTTTTGAGAAGCCTTGTTGGAGTAGGAGCTTGGATGGCTTAGATACATCGGGTAGATTAGGCTTGGAGGGTCTCTTACTAACCCATGTATCCCAACTGATTGTCTAGCGGATCGATTTCCGCTTGGAGGGCGGCGGAGAGGATTTTCGCCGAGTTCTTCAGTTTCCTCTTCGATAACACGTCTCGGTGTTATCTGTGTTTGCATCTCTCTTCCCTACTCTTGTTCATTTCATTTTTACTGCTGTGTTGCTTTAAATTTGGATTAGAGTAGTTGTCTTGCTTATACGCTTATGTTTACACTATTCCGCACTTAGTATTAAGTTAGTGTAAAATCAACCAAGCCGTAACTTTAATTTGGGGGTCCAAATTGCTCGTGTGTTTTCAACACATTTCCGAGCTTTCAATTGGTATCAGAGCAGATACACTTGCTGTGGTTTAAATACCTAAGTGTGATCCTTGACCCTTTTTGAGATGGATAGGTCTTAATCTCTAAATGTTCCACCATTTTTTGACGGTAACAATTATGCTTTCTGGAAAGTCAGAATGAGGGCATTCTTATGCTCTATTGATGATACCGTTTGGGATGCGGTTGAAGTAGGTTAGACCAGGCCGGAGGCTGCAAAATCCACCTGGGATAAGGCAGCTCTTGCGGCGGCTAATGCTAACAGTAAAGTTTTAAATGCTATTTTCCGTGGTGTGTCTCCAGATGAATTCCACAGGATATCTCACATGACAGTTGCAAAGGAAGCTTGGGAGATTTTGGAGACTGCCTATGAAGGTACAAAGAAAGTTAAGGACACAAAGTTTCAGATGCTTACCACCAAGTTCAAAGAGCTTAAGATGGGAGATGATGAGTCCTTTGATTCGTTTTATGGGAAGTTCAATGAAATTGTGATTGCGAAGCTCAATCTTGGTGAAAAGATTGAAGATACTAAGGTGGTGAGAAAAATCTTGAGGTCCTTACCGGAGAGCTTTCGAGCAAAAGTCACAGCCGTAGAGGAAAGCAAAGATTTGGATGAAATTAAGATCTAAGAGCTCATTGGGTCTCTTCAAACCTATGAGCTTGGACTGCCTTCCTATAAGACGAGTAAATCACTTGCTCTCAAAACTATCACCGAAAGAATTGATGATTCCTCCGAAGAAGATAGAGTGGAGAAGGAAGTAGCATTTCTTACGAAGAAGTTCCGCGAATTTCTGAAGATGAAGAACTGTGGGAAACTATTCAACAGAGGGAAGTTTTCATCTTCAAGGGGTGATAGGAAAGAGTTTAAGAGGAAAGAGGGGAAGGATTCTCAATCTCCTTCAGACATTGTGTGTTATGAATGCAATGGCCATGGACATCTCAAGAAGGAGTGTCCAAATTATCTAAGAGGAAAGGGTAAGGCGTATGCCACAACGCTGAGTGATTCAGATTCTTCAAATTCAGATTCTGAAAAGAGTTGTGACGGAGAAGGAAACTACTCCGCATTTATGACCATTGCTCATGTGGATTCCTCAGATGATTTGGGTGCACTTGTGAAGGAGCTTGGTGAGCACTCTGATTTGGAATCAATTGGAATAGTTGAGGAATCTGAAGATGAGGTAGACGGAGAAGAAGTGGGTCTG